>CAKKOB020000265.1:32215-45142 GCA_918844115.2 Phlebotomus perniciosus | reverse complement strand
TTTTACTTTAATTCCTTCATCGATCATCAAGATTGACAGTCGCTGTCAAATGGAAAGCAGCTAAAACTCATCGTCTTTTACGATTACATGCGTTTTAACGCATTTCATCGCGATTAATTGCGTTAAAACGCGATTTAAACCATTAAAAAGCTTTTTAACTTCATTTAATTGTGTTAAAACGCATGTAAAGCCGGTAAAAAAGATTTTTAGCGTAGTTTAATTGCGTTAATATGCATTGCAATCCGTTAAGAAGCGTTTAACCGCATTTTATTTGTGTAAAATGCGTTTTAAAAGCCGGTTCAAAGTGTTAGAAGGCGTTTGAATAAATTCAAAACGCATTTTATCGCTTTAATTTTGCATTTAAATGAAGTCTTAAGCGATAAAAAGTGTTTTACCGTAGTTTATTTGCGTTAATAAGCGTTTTAATATAGGTTAATTGCGGTAAAATGATTTTTAAGCCGGTTAAAAGCGTTAGAAGGCGTTTTAGCGCATTTCGTCGTGTTAATTTGCGTTAAAACGCATTTAAACCATTAAAAACTGTTTCACTGTGGTTTAATCGTGTTAAAACGCATTGTAAACCGTTAAGACGCTTTTTAAAGTAGTTTAATTGCGTTTAAACTCATTTTAAACCAGTTAAAAGAGTTAAAATGCATTTTAGGCTGGTTAAAAGCGTCAAAAGTCGTTTAATCGCGTTAATTTGAGTTAAAACATATTTTAAACAGTTAAAAAGTGTTTTAACATAGTTTAATTGCATTAAAAAGCAATGTAAATCGTTAAGACGCGTTTAATCGCAGTTTAATTGCGTTCAAACGCATTTCAAGCCGGTTTGAAAGGTTTCAGAAGGTGCTTAACGCGTTTAATTGCGTTTTAACGCAATTTTTCGTGTTTGATTGCATTTTAATGCATTTTAAGCCGGCTTAAAGAGTTTTAACGTAGTTTAATTAACATTTACTAATCGGATTAAATTTTTGCTGCGCATAAACGGGCTAGACTAAAATCATTTTTCCAGGAAAATAAAAGGGAAAATTCTCTTACCTTTGAATGCATTTAGGTGCGCCTGGAGAACCTAGATGACGCCGATGGCCCTGAATTCACAAAGAGCACCGAAGAGCCGACTCTGGATGAAGAGTGGGCACTCTTCAAGGACGTCGTGAAGACGTCATTTGAGAGTCGTCGCTTCGACGTGATGGAGAAAATCACTTTGGCAGCTCTGACGTCAAAACGCTTTCAGATTCACATCAAAGACATCGCCTTTATGACTTTAATTGCTTGCCTGAGCAATCGGGACGCTCTCATTGGCTACTACATTGTCAAGGAGTTCCTCATGAAGAACCTGCAGGAGGCGCGAGTGTGGAATCTCTTCAATTTGATGAACAACAACTCCGATGAGATTCGAGCAAGTCGCTTTCTACAGCGAATGCTCAATCGACACGGACATGAATTGGATCCGCGAACGAGTGTTCTGAGGGCCAACTACTGGCTTGCCAGTGGAACCTACAAGTACGCCCTGAATGACTACATGTCGCTCTATACGAAGACCAAGAGTTCAGTTAACGCCTTCCTGGTGGGAGTGACTTTCCTGCAACTCGGCAGTCAGAAGTTCGCCAATAGGCCGGTGTATATTAAGCAGGGAATCACTTTTATGGATGAATACATGAAGAATCGCGAGAAGGAGGCGTCAAATGAGATCTGGTACAATTTGGGGAGATTCTACCATCAGATAGGGATGTATCACATCGCAATCAACTACTACAAGAAGGTACTGGAATACACAAATGACTACATCGAGAAATACCCAAAGATTGTGGATCTTAAGAGAGCGGCGGCCTATAATTTGCATCTCATGTACAGAGAGTCGAGAAACTATGACTTGGCTAGATATTATCTGTATAATTATATTGTTGTTTAAAGAGGAAAAGAACGCTTTTTATTTGGTTTGTTTGGGAGTAATCAGGAAGCTTCCTATGGAATAACACTGGACGATTCCTATTCATGTCGGACATACTATTAAGAATTCTCTTCTTTAAATCACTTTAACCAATTTTCAATATTGACTAGATATTGAAAATCCTTTAAAAACCCACATGAATTTTCGCTGAAATGCGCATTCAGGCTGATTCTAGGAGCCTAAAACCTGGGTCCTATCGCAAATCCGAAAGTAGGTTCTGAAAGTAGAGGCTCTCACGATTCCAACGCTATCAGTTTTGTTCAAATCCGTTGATTAGAAGAAAAGTTAAACAAATTCCCATAAGCGACAGAAAATACGACATCCCGCGTGGAACAACCTAACGAACCTAACAATGAAGTTAATTATCCATGGACATGTCGTTGTCTTTTCCTAAAGGAATTTCTTAGGATAATTCCAATACAGTATTGTTCTAGATAGAGACTTGTGGTTTTCGGCAATCGTACATAAGTGGGGGTAAATTACAAGATGGCGCTATAGTCGACCTCCCCCCACCCCTCCATCCGCCATTTTGAATAGTGTTGAAATATTCTTTTAAAGATATCTCCGAAGATCTTTTATAGATTTTCTTGGAATTTTAATATGTTGTAGCCTAGGCCGAGACCTTTCCAAAAACTTATGACTTAAGTCTCCATAAAAACCCGAAATTTAGATAAACCGGTTTAAATCTTATTTTGCTTATAACTTTCGCTCTAATTGTCCGACCCTGATAAGAAAATACGGGAAATACTTTTTGAGTTGTGGAAATTTTCAGGAAACTTTCTGAAATATTGAAAACTTTCATGAAATTTTGGAAATTTTGACCAAAACTTGAATTTTTTTGGAAAGGGTTAAATTTTCAAAGAACCATGAAAAATATCAGAAATTTTGTATGAAATTTGCAGGAAAGATAGGAAAATTTCTTTAGATTAATGAAATATTCTCTCAAAAATCTCTTTTTCAATTCGATTCTAACCACAAATCCAGTTGAAAGTGAAAGAAAAGCGTAAAAATTTGCATTTTCATCTGTATTTACCATTTCTTGTGTGTATTATATATATTTCCATTTTTTTTTCATTAAGAGACAAGAAATTATCGTTAGTTCTCTCCAACAGCTTATCCTCATTTTTCTTATCATCTCCTCTAATCCTCAAATTTATCCTCACTCTCTCTCTCAATTATTTCCTCTCCTAAACGTCTATTTACAAATTATTTTTTACTGTTTTTTTTTCTCATATTTCTTACCTCCTAAAAAAAACTCAAGTCATTCTCTCGTGTTTCTGCTTTTATTAAAGTGTTTTTTTTTCTCAAATATTTGTTAAGACTTGTTTTTTCTTCTTCCTCTTCTAATATTTATATGTATATATACTTCCACTGTGTCGTAGGGAAAAATCGCGCTAATCTTTTTTTTATTTCTTTTTTTCAACACAAAAAAAGGTTTTTCATGCTTTTACATCTTTTTTTTTTCTTTCTTTCATCTTTAAAAACAAAGAGTAGATTTTTTCTTTTAATATGAAGAAAAAAAATTACAACATGGAGGATTCTTCTTTCATTTTCCTCTCACGAATTGTTTTTTCTTTCTCATTATTTCACTTACTAAATAGTTAATGTTCTTTTTTTCTTGTTTTTCCTATTTTCTCTCTCTTTCTCTCTGAGGGGACATACAAAATGACGTGGTTGTGTGTTTTTTATGTGAATCTTTTTTTTGTGAATTGAATATCTTCACACGTTCTTTTCTTTTTTTTTCTTGTTTTTTTTGTTATCTATTTATTTATATATTTTATATGCACTTTTCACGGTGAAAAGATTTAATCTATATTTATAGTTCATTTCATTTAGAAAATAATAATGATGATCTTCTCTTCACTCTTCCATCCGTGTCTCTCTTCATCTCTGTTCTTCTCTCCTCCTCCTCCTCCTCCTTATCATGTTTTTTTTTTGTTAATACACATTTTTTTCCTCAGTTACTTTACATAATTTACTGTATAATATGTATATATATTTATATATTTATATAAAAAGCGAAACGAAGGCATGAAAGAGTGCAGAAACGGAGGGGGGGGTCTCTCGAAAATGATAGGATACTATCTCAAACAGTTCAGAGAAAACAATAATTCACGAAAAATGTCAACAGATGGCAGAGTGAAGAGACAAAAAGTAGAAATCAGTTATAATCTCAATGCTCACGTGATTTCCGCGATAGGGGGCGTCGTGGCGTCGGGAAAATGCTTCTTCTTCTTCTTCACTCCTCATCGCTCAACTCTTCATATTGTGCCGAGAGGAGGGGCTTCGGTTCCGGCGGTGCCGGTCGATTCTCCTCCGTCGCCTTCGTAATGGCCACCGCCGTTGCGATACTCGTCGCCGGCGCCGGAGTCACATTCAGTGCACTAAATGGATACGGATAGGCGCTAGAGGAGTAACTCGTGACTGATGTGGCGGCCGGAGCAAAACTACTCTGTTGCTGTTTCATCATAGATGGCTCTTCTTGGGCATCACTAGCGCCACCACCTCCACTCTTCTCAACCACCACCTCCATCTTCCCATAACCACCCTGTTGTTGTTGCTGTTGCTGCTGCTTCATATGCACAATCTCTCTCAACTCCCTCTCCCTCTCCATCGAGTCTGATCTCTTTTCATCTTCAGTCCTCATCGCCTCAACAATCCGATTCTTCACGTAGCAATCAAGCGCAAATTGCGTCTGATGTGACGGCAGAGCGCCATGTTGGCGTCTATCGCTGTCATTCAAGTGATAAAACCCACCACTTGGTTCAGGTGGTGGCGCTGTCTCCGTCACAACTGACGACTTGAGCGCCGCCGCGTGATTTGGACTCGGCACTGTCATTCTCACACTCTCATCCTCCTTCTCCTTGGCTGCCGCCTCCTCCTTCTTCATCTCCTCCACCTTCTTCAGTCTATCCACCGTCACCACTCCTCCTCCCTCCTTACCCCCACCTCCTCCTCCCGCCAAACGCCTCCCCCACTGATCGGTCATGAGTTCAGCCGGTGGATATTGCATGTACTGTGTCTGTCTGAGCGGATGAAAGGGATTCGGTCCAAAGTCCTTCTGTATAATAGAGTCCGTCAATTGGCCAATTGTGATATTTTTCGTCATCACAGGACCACTTGTCGGCATTCGAGACTCTCCTGGCTCACTATCGAACCCTATCTTTATCACATTGGCCGACTGGACGCCACTACTGTTCTCATACACGCCGCCACTGTGCAAATCACGACCAGTGAACTGGAAAGGCAAAGATTTCAACTGAAAATATGCCATTTGATCGGATTCAATTCCCCTAGCCAAGACACCTTTACCAGAAGGCGCCATCTATTAACAAAATTCCTGTGAAGAAGATCAAAAATAAAAGAGACTCTTTTTGGTACTTACGAAGCCTGACTTGTGGAGAGCTCTGCTGACGGAGACCGGTGGCGGTTCCGTTGCACTCTGATTGATCTGATGCGTGATGATGGCATCGATTAAATTGGCGGCCGTTAGTGTTCCATCTGTCGATCTTGGTGGCCCAAGGGATCTGCAAAATTCCAATAATACCAGTTTTCACTTTCCAGGGAAAAAACCAACAAAAAAAATATTTTCTCGCTCCAAATTTCACTCACCGTTCCGTTCGTTCGCGATCACGATCGATCATTTGGCGCTGAGTGACCTTTGGCGGTTCATACTGTGTTGACTGTGCCATCGCCATGCGCCTCTGTTGCTCCTGCTCCGCCGCCACAGCCGCCTTCTCCATCTCAGCATTGTGCATCGCTCTCTCCTCCGAGGCACTCGCCAGCATCGCATCGCGCTCCATGAGACGCTCATGATCTGTGTGGAGTTCACGCTCATGATGCGCATGGCGCTCCATCAGCTCATGAGGTGTCGCATGACCATCACCGCGACCACCAAAGTGATCCTCACGGCGTTCACGCTCAAATTGCTGCATCTCCTCAAAGGCACCCGCCGGGAGATGTTGTTGCGCGGCGGCGAGTCGCTTCTGCGATTCCATCTTCATGTCGAGCTAAAGCGAATTTATATTTTTTGTCATAAACTAGCTCTGATTTTTTATAGCACGTTTTGCCATAAAATATTTTTCACATGAAAAGGAAGTCCTACACAAATTTTGTATATCGTTGCCTAATTTTATTCAACTATGCGATTCTACTTCAAATTATAGCAAGTCTTGCTATAAAAATATTTCTCTCAAGAATAAAATCTATTTTCTGACATAGTAAAGCATAAATTTTGTGTAATTATGTCAATTTTTAAGCTACACGATTATTCAAATTATAGCAAGTTTTGCTATATAAATGTAAATTTCATTTAATTCATCAAATTTGCTGTAAATTTCACTGAATTACCAAAACTTACTACATTTTTATAGTACGAAAATTCATCATATAAAATTGACTTCCTATGTTTGACTTTTTATAGCACGTTTTGCTATAATTTTTTTTCAGAAAAATTAGAAATCTAGTGTATAAACAAATTATGACAAAGTAAAGCCTGCACTTTGTATATCATTTGCCTAATTTCATTCAAACTAAACGATTATACTTTAAATTATAGCAAAACTTGCTATAAAAATATTTCTCTGAAGAATAAAACCTATTAGGTATGTATATAATTTTCTGGCAAATTAGAGGTCACATTTTGTGTAACAATGTCAATTTTAAACTACACGATTCTTAAAATTATAGCAAGTTTTGCTATAAACATAAATTTCATCAAATTTGCTGTAAATTTCACTGAAATATCAAAACTTTACTATATTTTTAAACTTAGTACGAAACTGCATCATATAACTTCCTATAAAATTGACTTCCTATAAAAATCTTGCCCGACATGATTATTTGCTATAAATTATTTTGTTTTTCCCCCTATAAAACAATAAAACAGTAGAAAAATGTGCTATAAAAATCTCTCTTACCTGTTGCATCTGTTGGAATTGCTGATGCTGATGGAGCTGGAAGGCCATGTGGTGGAGGCGAATGTCGTGGTGTGAGGCGGGAGCACCCTGGAAGGTGGGTGGGCGCTTATCCTGTGGCACAGGCAACAATGGTTGCTGCACCGCCACATCCACGAGTGACGAGAACGCCTCGTGGCCTGCAAGAGTGGCAGCTGTTAGAGCGCGCTCACGCTCCTTCACACCACCCGCCATTCGCTCACCTGGTGGCGGATAGTGATGCTGCATCACATGCAGGCGATTGGGCGCTGGACTCGAGGGCTTCGAGCCACCCGTGTTGTGACGCTGAATAACACCCTGTCGCTGTGGCGGTGGCGGTGTTTTCAACTGTCTGTTGAGACTGAAATGCCCGCAGAAAAAAAAATCAGGGGAAAGCTCTATAAGAATCTGTATTTAAACCCATAAAAATCTATCCCAAAACAATAATTACTAATGAATTCCTGTCAGATTATCTAGATTTGTGATAGTTTGTGTTTGAGTCTCGGCTAAGGATTTGTTTGTGTCTTGGCTAACACCTCTAAAAACTGAAAAGCGCGTAACCAAATCAGTAATTTCAAAAGAATATTTTCATAACACATGAAATAACTCTCGTGGCAAATACCCAATATTAAGCAAAGACACAAACCGAAATGTTCTGTCTAATCAACATCAGTTTTATTGATTGAAACCGAAAACAACAAATTTTCTCTACAATTTCTCTTTTTTAAAATACTGATTGAAAAATATGCATTAAAAATTTCTGGAAAAAATCAAAATAGACAACAAATCGAACTTTTAGACGAGATAATTAGACGAAACTCGTCTAAAAAATGATTCACACGCATATTGTTCTCTAAGTCTAGTACAAAATGTAAGAAAGTTTGTTGTTATTCAATGAAAAAATAATCTATAACAAAGATTTAGTCAAAACTTTGTAACATTAAAGACATTAAATATGATAGCTTAGACCAGAAGCTGGTCGAAAAATTCATTATTTGCGCTTTTTGGACATGTTTGTGAGAATTTCGATAAAATTTTCTCTGCATTTGTGAAAATATTTGTTATCCCAGTAGAAAGTCAGGTTATTCCCAGGACTTTTGCAGAGACTGATTTAAAGTTTCTCTGTTTATTTTACATTTATGAATCTTCTTCGCAATCTGAAATTTACTTTTCCGAATAATTTTAATTTGATTTCTGAGAAATATCCTTTTAATTTATTAACTTTCTGTGCGACACATTAAATAACTTGAAAATTCCACAAACACTTCTCGGGGGGAATTCTTAGGAAAAGCCTTTAGAACAAAATCGATTTTGCCCCGTGAATAGAATATCTCCGGAACGGAAAAGTGATAAAACATTTATTTTCCAAGGAAAAACAATACCTGCACAATTATTGCTCAAATTAAACAAACCTAAAATTCTTTGAAATGCTGTTTTTTCTGCTTTCAATCGACTTTTCAGACATAATAGCGAAATTTCAAGAAATTTTCCCTTGAAAACTCTTTAACTTCTGTTGATTTGTAAATTATCACTTTAAATATTAAATTTTGAAGAGTTTCTATTGGATTCCCATCACAAATTCCACGGAACATTTTAATCAAGTGCAGAAGAGTCCATGGGAATGTCCTATGGAATTCCCTATGACATTTCTGTGGATTGAAAAAAAAATCAACAAAAAAAGGAGACTCACCTGTTGGCATTGTCCGCTGGCGATGATCGACTCATGTAGTCCGTACGCTGTCGCTCCTTGTCGTAGTACATCGCCACCTGTCCCGCATTAATGGTGGCCACATTCCTCGGTGAATGGGCATCCTTCTCCGGTGTCGGCTGTCCCGCTCTGGCGCCACGCGCCTGTCCATGCATCTGCTGTGACGTGAAATAGTCATTCACAATGATCTGCCTCGAGCTCAACTGTTGCTGATCCATGCCAAATGAGCGAGCATAGGATGTCGCATAATTGGCCTGCGGACTACTCTGCGGCGGCGGCGGTGGTGGCTGAGCCGGACTCTGTCGGCTATTCTTGTAATATTCATACACACGATGTTTATCATTGAGATGATGAGGCGCCATGTGAACTGGCGTTCCCTGCGTTATGCTCCCAATCTTCTCAGGCGCCGTGGCGGCCGCATCGAAGCGTGGCGATGCACTGGGCGGAGCCTGGAGCAAAAATGTCGCAGGTTGACTCACTGAACTCACGGGAGTGCCGTGCGTTATGGACCCCTTGGGACCACCACCACCTCCGCCCGGATTCCCACCGCCAGCCGCCTGTTGGGGCGGCTGCTGGAGACTAGGCGGCTTGGGACTCATTTTACTCTTAAGCATCGTCGGCGGTGGAACAGGAGTCGCCCGTGTTGACGGCACCTGATGGTACATCTGCTGTTGACCCACAGAAATCGGCACAAATACCGAAGGACTCTTTGCTGATCGACCTGTAATTCGATGAAGAAAAAAACAGAGAATGATGAGTCAAAAGGTAGCTTTTGGTTCTTAAAAAAAATCCACAATCCACATTATCAAAATTAATCATTAAAATACCTTCAACAAATCAATAAATGTAGGACTTTTTTTTCAAAAGCTTTGCTTAAAGCTTAAAGTTGCTTATGGATTTAAGCTGACTTTAAGCTTTCCTAAATTTAAATTTCGCTTAAAAGATTAGGTTGACTTAAACTCCAAACTGACTTAATGCTTAAGACTGGCTTTAATTTTGAAGATGACTTATGCCCCGCATCACTTGAGGCTTACGCCCTTTACACACATGGGTTTAAACCGAGAGGAAGTTCAACCAGTTCATAGCCAAAACCAGTTCCTTACACACTCTAAACGCGGTTTAGCATTTGCAAAACACAACTTCTGATTGTTTCAGCACTGATATTGTCACTGAAATAAACTTCCTCTTTGTTTAAAAGGAAGGTGTTTGCAAATTCACTTCTTAATTCACACAGATTTGTGTTATTTTGTCCAATTTTGTTGCGATTCGAAAGCCGCCTCGAGACTTTAGTCGCGTTCTGTCAAAAGTCTCGAACTGGCTTTCACGTCGCAAATAAATTGGATAAAATAACACAAACTTGCGTGAATTATGATGTTAATTTACTATAATCTTCCCTTTAGGCAAAGAGGAAGTTCATATCAATCGAGATTTCTGTGAGACAACAATCAGAAGTTGTGTTTTGCAAATGCTAAACCGAGCTTATAGTCTGTAAGGAACTGGTTTTGGCTATGAACTGGTTGAACTTCCTCTCGGTTTAAACCCATGTGTGTAAAGGGACTTAGACCACTTTGGTATTTTGTGACCATCGCAATATGTAGTGGAATATGTAGGAATTTCAATAGCATAATACATAAGAGTTTACATAATGGGCTGAATCAAGTGGCCTGGATGCATTTGGTGTTGAAAGAAACGACCATCTCCCTACAATCTTATCTTATTCTAGCTTACTGTAATGAGTCGCCAAAATTGAAGTCACTGCCGAAACCTGGAAGTGAGGGAGTTGCACGAATTAGGGTCACTAAAATATCGATAGTGATAAGGTTTAAAAAAAAGTTTCCGCACAGCCGCCTGGCCGGCCATAGTACAACAGACAGCTTATATCGAAAAACGGCAAGAGATATCGACTTGTGGTTTTAGCCAAAGGTCAAATATCGACTGGATGCAAGAGAATGATGAAGTCAGATCCCCCCAACACATCCGCCATTTTGAAACACCCCACAATCTTATTTCTTAAATAACTCAGCCTCTATAGCATGGTTTGGTCTCGTATTTTAACACGTTGTAGCTGAGGTTACGACTTTTCCAAAACGAGGTCAAAATAGATTCTAGCTTTATTAGGACCCTAGATATTAGGGTTCAAACTTTCAATTTTAAATCGTCCATATCTCTGGTTCTATGGTTCGGATTTCATATTATGATCCCTTTTTAGAAACGTTTCATGGAAAACTGCAAGTCTTTAGTACAATGAAACTCTGTCCGACCACCGCTAGTGGCGCTGAAGTCGTAAAGAAGATTTTCAAAATTTCAAAGTCAAATATTTCGAGAAGGAAATGATGCATTTTGATTAAATTTTAGTATGTTGTAGCTGATGTCGAGACCTTTCCAACGAAGGATCGCACTAGTCTCGCCATGTTCACTGACTTGAGTTAAGCCTTTATTTTACCACCAAGTGTCAGATGAAAAACAAATTGCATTACATCCCAAGGTAGCCCACCGGAATCCCAGCTACTCCAAGCTAAGCTTGGCATGTACTTTCAAATGCTTTTTTTTGCATTGCAAATGCCGTAGCAGCAAAAAATTTCAACCGTGTATTTATCACCAATTTACAGCTGAATTTAAATTATATTATAATATATCTATATATATTATAATATATATGGTATGTTCTTTTTTTTGCCGCCCTTATTTTTCGAATGTGGGGACTTTGAAACGCATAACACCCCCTTGTACTGATTGTTCTTTGCTATTTCTTCCACTTTATGAGCCTATTTAAACTTATCAAGAAATCCCAGATCTGATAAAGTAGGGTGGAGGAACCACCTATGGCCACTTTAAGAATTCAATTGCTCATAACATTTGAACTTTTCATTGAATATTTATGAAATTTTGGGCACAGTTACTCTGGCTAAGTGTCTTTCAGTGTATCCAGTTGATTTTTTCCAAACCAATATGCAACCCATCTAAAAATTGCACTTCCTCTGACTATGTGAAATTCACCACATTCACCACTCATGGTCACCAAATTAAAAAAAATTGACCAAGACACATCAATTGAAGGAAAATCTCTTTAGAAGTAGCCGCTGGACAATCTTGTCCTCAATATCCTGCCCCTAAGCGCTGCATAAGCCCCCAAAGGTCACATTTTATCCTCAGAGCACTTCCTGAAACCACAATACAAACAGCAAAAGTTAGGTTATCTATCCGGGAAGATCATGTTCCGGGAATTCTCACAGTTTTTTCACAGGAGCACAAATGTGTATCTCACAGGAGCACAATTAAATTTCAATTTGCAAGAAGTTTAATGAAAAACTCGTCCAGAATACAATCTTCTGGCAAGAACAAGAGCAAGAGTTGAGCGAGTGAATGTAAACATGGATTGGGCGCCACTTGTCAAAATGGCATGGCCATGAGCGTAGTCACCTATCAAATAAGAAACCACTCGTGGACACCTTTAAGAGTCAAAATAATACTGTTTTTGGACTTATTTAAAGAATAACTAATGCACAAATCGCTAATAAATTTTAGGTGGCCATGAGTAGGGCACTGGCCATAAGTAGTGCCTCCACCCTATTGAGTGAGAGTTACCATGGAAACGGCATCAGTATTATTGGAGGGCAGTTTTCTCGTGTGCAACTCATCCTCTCGACAGACAGGAATAATGTTATTGCTTTTGAATATATTGACAATATTGTGAGTAAACATAATATAATATAAGGTTTATGCAATTGCTCAATAAAATTTCATTCTGCTAACAAAAGAAAATTTAATTTGCCTTTCTTTTATTCCATATATTGAACCAATAATGCAATATCTTGAGATTTTCCGGTAAACTTCATTGTCGTAGAAATGGATTCAAATGTTGCAGTTTCTTTGCCAATCTCCAGCTTTTCTGTAACTAGCTATATTGACAAGTCACCAAAGAGATATTAAAGTGCTTCAAATTTTTGAGTCCCAACACTAACAAATAAGAATTATTTATTATTTGAAGGTTACTTTATAAATCTCTCTCATATATTATAGGTTAATGGAAAAAAATCTCCATCAAAAATTGACAGGCTGATTTTTTTTTACGATAAGAAAAGAGCAATAAATTTTTTTGTGCACAATTGAAATTAGTGGGTCCCCTTGTAACCCTATGTTGTGCACAAAGAAACAATTTTATTACTCTTTTTTATCATAAAAAAATCGACATGACAACGTTTGATGGAAATTGAAGAGTTGGTATAAATTAATATTAGCGAAGACCAGTTTTTTATTGAATTACTTTAAATTGTATTACTCGCTCGAGTAGTACAAAGCTTTCATTCATATCCTTTCTATCATATAACTGTAAACAC
>CAKKOB020000265.1:13110-27522 GCA_918844115.2 Phlebotomus perniciosus | reverse complement strand
ACATCATGCCGCTGAGGATCTACTCCTCTAATACATATATTTTCATAATCAATGATACTAGAAAAGTCAACTTTTCCTTGATCGGTATTACAAACATCAGCTGATCTATAATACTAGCAGCTGATCGATATTACGTGCATTTAAATTACAAGCTAGACTTATGCTTAAAGCCAGCGCTCGTGGGTCGCCTGCTTGATGAGAGAGAGTAGTGAATTCAAACCCCCTGGCTGTGATTCTTCCAGATTTACAGCTTATACGATCGGCCTAAACTTTCCCTGATTTTTCCGGGTGAACTTTCCGGCGATGAATACAATAGTCACTAACGGTTAAAAATTAGTGCTTAATTTGAGGATAAAGGCTCCACAAAAAGCTTTGCGGCTGCCCTTTAGTAGTGGGTGAGTTGGACTCATATTAAAAGTATTTCGCTGTCACTGACCCAATATGAGAAACTGAGGAAAGCAGTCCATGCATTGTTAGGACTGCGACCCAAGGGATAACGGTCCTCCTTCCATTAATGCACTAGACTGTGATCTCAGTATCTGATTCATAAAAAAGGGAATGCATAATGGATCCGTTTGGCGGCCTGGGTGCAGCTGATTCTAATCGGGATCGACACCCTTCTCTAATCTAATCTAAACCGGTTTCAACCGGTCTAACCTTAAACCGCGTTTAAGCTAGTTTTTTTTGTCTTTTAATTTTTACGGCCCCAGCTATCAAGCCACAAGGCCTTTCTTTTAAGCTAGTTTTAAACCGGAATTCGTTCTCGAGTCTTAACCTCATCATTTGGGTACTCATTTGAAAGGTCTTTCAATTTCCAAGACTTTTAGACCATTTTTAGACAAGTTAGCTTCATCTTCCCGAAACGCAACGTGTCGGGGCACTCCGCCAAGTCTAAACTTGGCAATCACTTTAAACTTAAAATTCCCAAAATCTCAAAAAAAATACCCCTTTATCGCTGGATATCAGCGTTATTGCTTTTTTCAGATGAAATTTTTGCAGAGAAATGACATTTGACGCCATTTTGTTATGATTCTAACCCTTTCTGAAGACGCAATTTGTAGAACTGTTATAACACATAAGAAATCATTAACCTTTTGGGTTAATAGTGTTGCTTTCAAACAGTACGCAACCAAAACTCATCGTATTTGACAGTCCAAGAATCGTCTTGTGATCATTGAAGTGTTAACTATCAATATCCACCAATATTGCAATTTGCAATTTCGTGAATGTCCAATTTCGCTTTTTGATCCTTTGAATCAAACTTTTAATATCTTCATTTAATTCTCAGTAAAATTAATTTATCAAATCACATTGAATTTCCTCGAAAAGGAGATTTTACTTGAAAATCCCTCTCAAAAACCGATTCAATCATTCACATATTATTCACCAATTATTCATGAATTTTCCGCTTTTCAAAAAGGAAATCAATATATCAAATGCAATTATTCAACAGCTGTCGAATGCAAGCATACAGATAGAGATCAAAGGGAATAATTGAGTAAAAAGAATTGCAAGGCAGAAAAAAAAGAATTATATATAGCCAAATCTATCAGTTCCAAAAGTTTATCAATTGAAATAATTAAATTGTTTCTAATTGAGTCCCATTGTTTTCCCTTCCGGCTCAAATTTTCCTCCCCAATTTTCAGTTCTCTTGCAAGCAAAACCCCCATCCCATAACTTTCGCCCAATTGACCCAAAGGAAAGTCAAGAAATTGGATGATGGGTTGAAATATAAATGTATATATATTTCTAGTATTTCTATAAAAGAGGGAGAGTAAAAAGGAGTAAAATCAATACATTTATTTCTCCAGTTATCTCTTCTCTTGTGGAAATTGTGCAAATATAATTATCATTAAAAGATTTATAACTTCAACTCAGCATTTCTCCGATTAAGTCAATATTGCCATATTGTAACCACCACATTTCCTCTCTGCAAATAATATTTCTACCCCTTATTTAAACTCTACCGTTTACTTTTTTATCTCATCACATTTCCTTTCGCTTCTCTCTATACTTTTTACTTTTCCTCATATCTCTCTCTCTCCCTCTCTGGCCTTTTCTGGTACAGAAAAGAAAAATGAAGCGCTAAAGTGCAATCGAAGAAAAATTCAATAAGATAAAATAATGAAGGAAATTAAATACAAATCTCTCTCCTGATAAAATGCAAAAAAAAGGAAACAACCCAGAGAAGAATTTTGCGGAAAATATGATGGGAAAGCTCCCAAACACACACACACACGCGCGCACATCGAAACACATCGAGTGGAAAATCCAAACATACAGTGAAGATTTAATGCGTGTGCAAGAGAGGAAGTTAATTGGGAATGTTAGTGTCAATATTAAATGAATGATACATTTGCCGTGATTAAGAGACAAAATGAATTACATTTCTCTCATATTTAATATTGTGATTTCCATACACACACACACACACACACACATATTCATTTACTGGCAAAAAGCCTCGCTGCTCGGCGGAAAAGCCGGAAAATTTACTTACTCCTCCTCACCCTCCCCAATATATCTAAATACAACACCAGCACATTTTATACTTTATTTGCCCAAGTGAGGGACCCGAAAGAGAGATTTTTCAACACAAAGACCTCGATTAACATTTTGTAGAATGAAAAATTAATTGGGAAATATTTACAGAAAGCCCCCCCCCATCACATTTTAAAATCAACCAACCAGGAAGTTTTCCTGAATTAAGACGAAAAGTCAAACTAGATTTTGGAACCCAGTTAAGATTAGGATTCACAAAACTCAATTCCTAAGCCTTAGAGAGCGACCCTAACCAAGTTCTTAAACCTAAACTGAGTCAGAAACAAGATTTCGTAATCAGTTTTCCTAATCCAGTTTTCCAAAGTATAAAAGAACCCAATCCTATTTCTATAGAAACAAGTTCCTAAGTTAAAAAAAATATCAGGATCATCAAACCAAACTCATTTACAAATCCTCCAATCACAGCAATACCTAGTTTTGAAGCTAGACTTATTTAGACTTAGCTAGACAAGTACGAAAACTATCAGTTCCCAACCAAGCCTCTTCTAAAACCAACTTCCCGAAAGAAAACCGAATTACACAGAAGCAAGTTCTTGAATCCATACTAATTTTTAAAATCGAATAGCAGGTATAAACCGATCTTAGTTCTAAAAACAATTTCCTATATCCAAAATCAAGTTCTGCAACCTGATCCTTATTTCTGATCCAAATACAAATCCGAAACTACGTTTATGACCCTAACTTGGGAATTCAGTTCTGAATTATTAAATTAAAGAAGAGATCCATTTCCTAAACCGAAAGTTTAACTTAATTTTAGAACTAAGTTTCAGAGTCAAAGATGAAGATTAGATTTTGAATCCCAAATTCGGATTAAGATCCTAATTCCAAGCTACCGATTTAAGTTCCTTAACCCGAAACCAAGTTCGCTAAGAACGGTCCTAAAACCAGTTTTTGAATTCAGTTCCTAAATCGGTCCTAAATTTTAGAACCAAGTTTTAGGATCAAAGACCAAGATTAGAATTTGAATCCCAAATTAGGATTAGATCCTAATACCAAGCTACCAATTTAAGTCCCTAAGGCCGAAACAAAGTTCGCAAACTACGGACTTTAAACCTACTAAAGACCAAGTATCGACCTGAGTCCGGTTTAGGATCCTAATGCCAATCTACTGAATTTAGTTCCTTAATTCGAAAGCAAGTTCCTTAACCAGTGGTTTCAGGATTCGCACATAAAAAATCGCACTAATTAAAAACAAATTTTAATCTGAGTGAATAAAAACAAAATGTAAATAAAAGTCAAACACATAATCTCTTCATCAAATTTCCTCTCCGTGAAATTTAATCAAATCACGCTTGAATGATTGAAAAACAATTCAGCAAAATGAAGAACAAACAGATGAATTTTCAATTGAATGATTTTCCGAGGTTTTTCTGTACACACACAAATCCCATCCATCCTCTTCTCCCCTCCACAATTCACCTGCGCAGATTACAATTCCTCATATCACAGATATCATAATTAATTATGGGAATTTACCAAAAAAAAAGAGATTAAAAAAAAACAAATAAAACAAAAATTTACTATTTGAATGAGAGATTTTTTTCAAGTTGCTCCGTTTTAAAATAAAATAATTGTTATTTGTATTTGAGAAATTTATCTCCTTATGATTTTCTCTGAATTCGCAGAGGCTAAAAAAGGGGAAAATTCTGCGAGAGGAGAAATGATGTGCTCTGTGGAAAATTGCGAGTACTTTCCATCTCCCGGTGAAATGATATAAAATCTCATGTTTCACCAAAAATATCCTCAGTTACAATTCCGACAATCGCCCTTCTGCATCACTTTTTCGAGAAAAGACAAAACCCACCTAATAAAACCATCAAAAATTTCTGCCTCGCTTCTCTTTCACGCGGCGCATCAAGAATATATTAAAAACAAAGTGTATATTTCTTTTTAATTTTTGTTGAATGTACTTTATGGTTGTGAATTGTGTTTGTTCTTTTTAAGCACAAACCGACTATATAAGAGAGAAAGAGAAAAAATGTTTAAATGCGTGAACAAAAAGTGAAATACAAAACGCACCATCAAATTAATTACGAGTCAATTAATTATTCAAAAGTCAGCATTGAAGGCAAAATGTTTAAAAAAAATCCATAGAGAGATTTATATACTTTTTTCTACACACAAAATATCTCACGGAAAAAAGCGTCACGCTTGTGAAAATCCCTTCTCAGCGTTGGTCATCGCATATTTTTACTTGTTTAGTCAAAAAGTTAAACAATGAAAATTCATCAAAGCCATATTTTTTTCACTACCTGTTATAGTGACTTTTCTTCTGTCCAATTTTTCGATTAACAATTTAGAACATTCAAATTAAGTCGCGCGCGAGAGGAAGAACATAAAAGAGGGAATTTTCAAGATGAAATATTAACACATTCTAACTCTTTTATGGCGCACTAATTGATCCTAAAGAACATAAGAGGGAGAGGGAGAGAGAAAGAGATTTAAATAACAGAAGTTTAATGACTTTTTTGCACGACATTTTGTCTTCTATCACAAAAGAAAACACTTTAGGAAAATTTTGATTAAAAATTCAGTGAATATTTAAATACAGCAAATTGTGAAACCATATTTCTGAGCAAACCCAATTTTTGAGTTAAGAATTAGTGTAAAAACTTGTGCTGAATTCAGTGTGTCTTGGCTAAAATTTTAGCATAAACTCAAACCACTTGAAATAGCCGAAACATCTAAATTTTCCCGGTTTTTCATGTCAGACGGATCATTAAAGAATGTTTAATCATTAATTTACGGAAAAATCAGCATTATTGAACAGAAATTACAAGAAATCCACTTTTAGACGAGTTTTAGACAACTTCATCTCGTCTAAAGTGGATTAATCCCATTTCCAGTCAATCTAATGAAAAGATTTTCCAGAAACTCTTGGATATTGAATAGAAATTCAAAATGAAGACTTTTTTTAGCCAAGACACACCAAACAGCACCTTATCATGGACACCTTTAGCCAGGACACTCTTTAGACAATCTCAAACTCTGGACTATCCATCAAAAATCGCTAAATGTGAAAGAGAACAAGTGAAAAACTCTCAAATCATGTTCAACTACTGGAATATGGCGAATGGACAGCAAATTCCTGATCTCATCCTGGACATTGGAGCTCCACCGAGTAAGCGTTTCGCCGTACACAGTTCAGTCATCATCCACCATAGTCATTATTTGCGGAGTCTCGTGACTGACTGTTGTGACAACAACACCGAGAAGAATCTCTACCTTCCCACAATCACCGGTGAACAATTCAGCATTTTGCTGAACTACATGTACACCGGGTATCTGGACATCAGCCCAGACACAGTTTTTAGCATTCTCCTAGCCGCTCACACCCTTCATATGCCCAAAGTTCTTGAGATCTGCACCACTTTCATGCTGCACAATCAACTAAGGGAGGAATGGAGAGGAAACTACCAAACCGGCGGTGCACCTGCAGTCACCAGTGACAATGAACGTGACATCGAGCTGAGACAATGTGTTAAAATAGTCAAACCAATTGCCAGTAAAGCAAGAAAGGCAGACTTCAATTTTATCTCCTCCCCATCGGCTTGTATTCTCCTCCCTAGCGCTTCGGAGACTCCCTTCAGAGCTGTCAATACATCCTCTTTAACTGTCGATGATGAAAAGACCCCAACAAGTCCACCAAATCGAGAAACATCCACAAGTTCTCCAGATTCAAACGGCAAAAGTGAAAATACAAACACATCTCGTACAATTGTTGACATTGCCAGTTGTGATGGACCCGTGAGATTCCGTAGAGTTCTCAATCTGGCCATCTTCACTGACTCCACCTCATCCCTTCAACAGGACAGCGAAGAATCCCAGGAAATGCCATCCCACCAGCGTAGATCATCACAGAAAAAGATCGAACGACCAAGTAATGACATTTTCTCATGTCTTCACTGCAAACACACATTTCGCTCCCAATATTGCTATCTTAAACACGCCAAAAGACATCTTTATCCCCCAGAAACCTCCAATCCACCCCAATCACCCCTCCAGCCACCCTCCATCTCCCCAAAAGTACCCGAAGAGGGCCAAAGCACCAATGTTCAGTATTATCCGTGCAAAATATGCGGTTGCAAGTTTCCCAGCTACTACTTTGTGCATAAGCACAGGAAAATGTGTCATAGGAACAGCAATAAAGACTAAAAACCAGCAAAAAAAAAGTAAATAAAACTCACAAGGGAGAGATATTATGGTCAAAAGTGTACGAGAACGTGTACAAGTGGAAATGCTAATATTTTACGAGTATTTTTGAAGGTTTTTCAACACATTTTTTGGATTAATTTGTCAACTTTTTTATAAATTGGACAAACAAAACGGAGGAAGTACTACTACAAGTGGTGTACACCTCTTTGACCCTAATATCTTCCCCTTATATAAAACCTCCCTTTTCCCACCGCCAATCGATTCATCAACATAAATAAATAATAAAATATCCGCACACACACAACTCCACCATTTCACAAACAATTGAGATGAAAAATCCCTATAGCAAATAAACAAATCAATACAATTTATCTGATTTTAAACAAACACATGAATTTTCCACCAACAGTCACTTTTTCGCCCAGCAAAAAAAAATAAAGGGAAAAAATGTCAAAGAGAAATTTGTACAACATCCAATTGAGACATATCAAATAAAGAGATTTTTCCTTCCAAAGTACTCTTTCTCTCTTCGGGACTTTCAATATTGCTGAGGAAACATTTTATAAAGTCTTCAAGGAGATAAAAAATATGGAGCGATAACAGCGTCATTTACAACCACCCCGAGAACTGAATAAGAGCTTAAACTTAAAAGAAAAAAAATTTGACAGAGGAAATTTAAGTCAAAATAAATGGCAAGCCAGCTGGCAGCTTCGCCTGGCAACCCCAAATAAACTACTAATCACACAAAATGTCCAACAGAAATTCACTTTAACAAAGAATCTAACATGAAAAGGCGCCGCCAAATGTCAATTCGGCTCACAGTTTTCATTTGGCACTTGACAGCGACACGCGGAAAAACGTTTTTGGACATTTTTTTTTGCGGAAAAACCATTTCTTGAGCCTTTAGGAACTGGAAAACGCAGTGGAATGTCTAATGAAGTAATTTTCATAGAAATTCCCGGACAAAAAGCTGTAAAAATTTGTCCACATGAAGTCGTCTTCACGATGGCGTGATATTTTTGAAAAAAAGTGACATTTTTATGTCAAAAAAGAGCTTTTTGGAGTCTCTATTATCATTTTAGTTGATATCTGTTGGTTTTTATGCAAAAATCAAAGAAAATTCTCCCCAAATACGATTGAAATTATTTTAGTCTTGTCAAAAATGGCGGATATCCACTTGCAAGTCAGCCAGGAAGTGGCATGGCATTAAGTGCAAATTTTTGAGTGAATTTAACAGACTTCTGCTCATCCCTGATCTAAGAGTTTCCTTTAAAGCTTCTTATCAACATATTTACTGAACTTTTATTATCGCGAAAGATTACAACAATCTTTTCTGGATAAAAATCATTGATCCGACCCAATCATTGATCTATTTAGACGCGGTGTTTCTCTTTCAATGAAAATTGTAAGTGACTCATAGGAAATCCACCTAAAAACAGTCACCAAGCAAGAGGGAAATACATTGCAAACGACATGAAATATTAATGCCAAAAATGTCTTTAAATATCGCACGTTTTTTGCATGTTTGTAACCTTCTTTTTATTCTGATATAGGATTCCTCCCATGGAATTCCATTGGAATGATCATTGGAAGTTCCATTGACCTTATTCCATAATGAATTCCATTGCCATCTGATTGGAATTCCATTTTCCATTGGAAAACTATTCAGTTGATAAAGAACTTTGCATTGAGATTTCATATGGAATCTCTATGGAAAATCCAATGGAACTTCCAATGGAGTTCCTCGGACATTTCTATACTTTATGTTCCCTTCTCTTAAAAAACGGCTATTTCTTGCGAATCTCAATACAAGACAATTGTTTCTCCCCACTTATATCCCCCTTTCCAAAAAAAACTCCCCTTGAACCCGAAATGCCGGTAAAGAAACAAAAAAAAGACTTAAGAAATAATACAAAAAAAGACTCACCTTTATCCACTGCAATGATTTCCGATGAGTCATCTTTACCAGTTCTTTCCAGTGTGATGCTGCCGTGAAGAGACAAATAACTTTAGTAAAAGAAAAAAAAAACGTTCAATCAATCACGCTTCAGAGAATCTCCTCTGATGGAAAATTCCCTCTAAGAAAAAAGACTAACCTCAAATCCTTGGTCGGCGGATGTGACTCCATTTGATGGAGAGGCACTGAGATACTGTCAATTGCACCAAATTCCTGACTGGCGCCGCCGCTCTGTTCGGCCGTCTCACTTTGTGTCCCGGAAAAAGTCTCCGACTGATGATTCTGTCCACTCGCCGCCGCCACCTCACCCGCCGCGGCAGTCTCGACGTGATTCTGTCCAGTTGTTGTGACTTGATTCGTGGTGGTGGTCGCCTCATTGGCATCACTGGAGCTGCTGCCACCGCCGCCATCCTGGCCACCACTACTGGCCAGCAAACTATTCACCGACGGCTGATTGATCAGTGCAACACTCACTGTTGTTGAGCACGCCGTCACAGCTGCACTGGTGGCTGAAGACACTGGAGTGGTTGTTCCACTGGCGGCACTTGTTCCGCCGCTCGCCTGATTGCCGCCGACCGTTGCTGACGCCGTGGAGCGATCGCGACCGCCTATCTTCTGCTGCTGCTCACGCTGCAACCTGCAAGAACTGAGAAATTAGCAACAATCCCAGAAGAAACCGTGAGATTAAGATGGTAAAAGAGGTTTGTGTCTCGGCTAAACAATAGACGTTGTTTCTAGAGCTCATTTAGCCAAGATGCAAACCCTATTTCGATTATATATTTCTCCATTAAATCTTCCCTATATTCCAACTTACCTAGTCGTAACGCCAGTTGTTAGTGCATCGATAATACATTGAGACTGATTTATTGTCGACTTTTGGGGATTCTTCGAGCTTCTCGTTCTCTGACGAGCCTTCCTCAGCAGCTGCTTGTAGTTGTCCGTCTTCTTACTCAAGTAGTAATATCTAACACAGTCCTGCAAAGTGAAAAAAAACAAAAACATTCAGTATATTCCACACAAAAAACTTCCCCAAAGTTACAATTATTTTATTACCTGTGCAGTTTTTCGATCTAAACTGGCAGCAATTGCCCCAAAATTCTTGGGATGTTGCAAAAATTTCTCCTTAAAAATCTCCTTTTCGCCTGTTGTCCACAAATTCAAGTGTTGACGATCCTATTGAGACAAGAAAATCACGTGAGAAACTTACAAATATTCTCTAAGGAAAAAGATTTCTGTTAATTATAAAATCTATTTATTGAATTTACCTTGAAATCAGCCTCCATGTCAGCCATAGCGCCATTTTTATTGATGAAGAAGTACTTCTTCTGGTGCACATCGAGCATCAGCGGCGGTATAACAGCGTATGAGCGCATCTTCTTGTCCTCCATCGCCTAAAATGGAAAGAATTGAATGAATAAACCAAAAACTATTAATTAGAATTTATATTGGAATTGCGCAACAAAAGTGTCTGGAGGAGTTCCTTTGGAAGATCCACTGGAAATTCCATGAGAATTCCATATGGAATCCCATTGGAAAGTTCAAAATCAAGCTTGAAAAAGAGAAGAGAATTCCATCCAAACTTCATGGAATTCATTATGGAAAAAGTGCAATGGAACTTCCAATGGAATCCCATAGGAATAATCCATATACCTATAGTGCATATGAAACGCTCCTTAAGTTTAACAAAAGGCCGCCATTTTAATGAAAATCAACCAATTCTTAGTACTTTAAACCGATATTAATTTAATTTACCAAAAGTTTTGTTAAATTCAAATGATAGAATAAAGAAAACTTGAATGATTCTATTAAACTTTCGCCATGTGAGTTTTGTATTTGCAGAGTCCACAAAAGATTAGATAAATTTAAGAGACTTTCGGTATTTGACCAATAATTAGTAAAATTGACAAAATCAAACTAGTTGAATCAACTAATCTTTGCTTGATTTCAACAGCTAAAACTGCTAACAAAATTTATTATTACAACGGAAATAAGAAAAGTTTTCTTAAACACCAAAAACCCATATTATTTTACAAATTTCCAACAAAACTTTAGTGAAATTTACAAAACATTCCCAAAAATCTATTAAAAAATCATCATAATAAACTTTTGCGCTCTCACCTGCTCCTGCAATCCATCCATAATCTCCTCGAGATCCGCCTCAGATTTGATACGTGAGCCAACCCTATTGAATCTCTCCTTATCCTCGCGCTGTTTCCGCAATTCCGGAAACACTTTCTCGAAGAACTCTCGATTTTTGGCCTCCTTCGCCTTCCTCTTGGCACTCGCCTCATTCTTCTCCACCCGCCTCAGCCACTCCTGCGACTTCTGGAAGTAGCACTCGGCAAAACTGACACTCCTCGCCGACTTCTCCGACTTGATCTTCTGACAATGCAGCAGGAGGCGCGGCTTGAACGTCACATTGCGCTGAATAATGTCCCGACATGCCTCAACATCGGATGGCTGATTGTACAGTGGCAGATCAACTGGCGCACCCAGAGATGACAGCATCGCATGCGCCAATGAGGCTTTCCTCTTGTTCTCCGCATAGATCTTCTGCGCCAGACTTCGGTGCTTCGGTGGCGTCTCTGATGTCTCCTCCGTCGCCGGTGGCTTCGCCGAGGCCTCCTGGAGGGATGCCTCCTTCTTCTTCAGCAACTCAATAGACTTCTCCACTTTCCCAATCTCACTGTCCACCTGAGAGAGAATTCCCCGTGAAAAACAGAAAATTAAGTTTTCCCCGAATAAAATAATAAGATTTTCTTCGAATAGACTAACTAGATTTTCCTCGAATAGACTAACTAGATTTTCTTCGAATAAGGCAAAACACTTAATATCCTTTTTTTACTTTGAAATTTCCCCCTTACCTTTGAGATCTGCTGCAGCAGGTCATCCTTGGTCGCTCTCAGCTCCTCGGCTGTATCACCAGGGAGTGTTGGCGAAATGGCCTCCACCTGCGGATGATAGGCTCCAGCAGCTGGCGGGGCATCGGGCACCTCAATCTTCAGCATTCCCGGTGCCGCCTCACCCAGCCGGATTCTCTTGATGCCCGGCTGATAGCCCGGCGGCAGAGGTGGATCCGGCTCCTCGATCTTCACCAATCCCGTCACTTCATCCATACAAATCCGCTTAATGCGCGGTTGATAGCCACCCGGTGACTGTTGCACCTCCTGCTCCTCCATCTTCAGCATACTCTGACCATCACCCAGACAGATCCTCTTGATGCCCGGCTGACCATCCAACTCATGCTCCGCGGCGATCTGACGCGACTGCGTGGCCGGCATGAAACTCCCGGCACCATAAGGTAGGAGTGAGATTCGCTGGCGATTCTCAACAACACCCGGCGGTGCCTCATGGATCACTGGAGCGCCACTTCCGCCCCCACCCACCATCATGCTGTTCGTCGCCGATGACACATTCGACACGAGTCTGTGGTAATCCATCTGGTGCACCTGTTCACGGTGAAATCAAACATCCAAAAATTGCAATAATTGTGAGAAAGAGTTTCTTTTTTTTTTCTATAATAACGAGAGATTTTGGCCCTGATGAATTTAGGGTTTCTGTCTCGGCTAATAATAGACCTTTACTCAATTTACTTTGGCATTTTGTATCTCTGACTTTAATAGGTCAGTTTAATTGAGTCAAAATGCTGTTTTTATTTGACAGAAAATTCGCAAAAAGGCTTTTACAAAATTCCCCAATGTGATTGAGCAAAGATCTATTACTAGCTGAGACTCAAACCTACTTTTGGCTGAATGCCGGCTAACTTCAGGTCATTGATAAATTCCTAAAACTTTACATAAAGTACATTAAATTAAAATTGAACGAAAATTTAACAAAGTATGTCGAATGACGACAATGACAATAAAATAAATAAAACATAAAAAAGTTGCAAAATTGGAATTGAAGTTCATTGATCAACCTTCGAAAATATAATTGGAAAAGGTTAACGAACTCGTTGTCTCAAGTTCGTTAAATTTCTAACGAATTTTAAAAAAAAATACTCGAAGATCGTCAAATTACTGAACATTTTTTTCCTTTCGTTAAATTTTACGTCATTCATTGATGGATGAATTGCAAAATATTTAACGAAAGTTGTCAAATAATACAAAGTTCAACGATGGTTTTCACTCGTTAAACTGCAGAAAGCTTGATGTCAAATTCGTCAACTTTCATATTGACGTTTATTATCAAACAAAGTTTGATGAAATGAGATGTGATTCAGTAAATTTGACGAAAGTTTACCTAATGCAAAATTCGTCAAGGTGTAAAAATAGGGAAAACCGTTCGTTTTTCCATATTTTTCTTACTTTTTCGAAGAATTCAAAAAAAAAAAGATTCTTTGATCTTCGTCAAGTTCGTCAAGTTTAATCTGAACTATGAAATCTAGTTTCGTTAACTTTTCTTTAATAATGAGAATAAAAATCATATAATATTTCTCACAAATTTGGCCAAAATCTCTCTTGAGTGGATTAAAAAATAAAAACTTGCATGTGTTGGCATTTTGTAGGGAGTCTCTCTGAATTGACCCACCTGCCTGTAGGGCATCTGCTGGGTGTACCGTACACCCGGATCACGCACCACTGTGCCAGCGTAGCACGAGTAGGTGGTGGCTGCGGTGCGAGGCGGTGACAGCGGACTGGAGCGACTGACCTTCTGCATTGGCTGCATCTTGGCCGCATAGCCGGCCTGGATGTCCATGGGGCGCACCTGAGCCACCCCCGGTGGACCACCAGGTGGCGGCACAGAGCGCACCTGATGTGTCAGAGCATTAGACTGACCTTGTCCCGCCTGACCACCACCCGTTGCATCAATTCGCTGCCCATTTGGGCCACCACCTTGCACTAGTCGAACAGCCGCTTCCATCTCATTCCGTCACACCCTGCATCGTCCAATTTCACAATAAAAAATAATAAGAAGAAGAAGATGATGATGCACAGATTCTCTTTTTGCACTCCACAAAACACCTTCTTTTGCCACCTCCTCTCTCCCTCACTCACTGCAGTCTATCACGATTTACCTTATCACTTGTATATTACTTGGGAGTAACTGGGGATGGATTCTCACTCTCTCTCTCTCTCTCTTTGATATATAAAAAAGAACTTTCGTCTCTCATAAACAACTATTACATCTAATATTTTTTAAATCTATTTATAACTTAAAATTTATTTTTAAGCTTCTTTTTCTTGTCTCTTTCTCTCTTTTTCACTTTTTTTCTTTTCACTCACTTAACAAATCACTTAAGATTGTCTTTTTGCTCACTTGGCGCCCTCTCCTGGCCATTTACTGGACATTTTAAGGTGTTGTGTGCCTGGAAAATAAAATTGAAAGAGGACTCTTGTAAGTATCAAAGTCAATTGGATGGCGAATAATCCCTTTCCAATACAACCCTTCACGTTGTAGCAAATTTCATACATAATTTTTTTTGAGGTTAGATATCTGTGTTGTGATTCCAACGAAAAATCAATAACCAAGGATATATTTTCAAGAATTTATCAAAATAAATGCAATAACTTTCAAGAAGTGAAAACTAAAGCAAATTCCGAGAGAAGAATTTGAAGAAAAAATGTGATAATTTGCCTTTAACGGATGATTCAATGGATTCAACTCAAAAAAAAAAACTGTATTTTATGAGTTTTACGAGGGGCTTCGCGCCTCTCTTTGCGTGGTTTGAGTGGTTTGTGTAATAACTTGGGTCCATTAAATTGATTGAGAATATTGATTTAATGGATAAAAAATCG
>CAKKOB020000264.1:26207-65830 GCA_918844115.2 Phlebotomus perniciosus | reverse complement strand
CCCCGGATCCTCCACTCCATTCTTCATCCGCCGTCAACGAAGAATCTCCTCCTGTTCGTTATCATGCCACCCGATCGCCGGACAAATTTCGGTGTTCAGTGGCAAATTCAGTGGGTGCATCCTGGGCCATTATTTATGTATGCAAGATTTTTAATACTGCAGCCCCAATGCATTTCTGAGCATCGGCGTAATTGTTGCGTTGCGCGTACATCAAGTGGGCGAGCCTCGGGCAGAAGGTGGAATTGCATGCGTGATTGTTTCTTCGTTTTTACCCTGCCACATTCTTCCTCCTCCTTCTCTGGACAGAAAAGGGTGAGTCAGAATGAAGAAAGCTATACTTAGTGCTATATAATAGATCACTTCAAATTATATACATATACCTAACTAGGATGGGGAGTTTAAGATTACATATCATACAAAAAAAACTAAGGAAACTACGTTAAGAAATTCCTGTTCATAAAGGACGATTCTGCTAAGTGTCCTGGCTTGGAAATAGAGTTATAAGAATTGTTAGACCTAAATTGTTTAGAAAAGAAATTGAGGAACAGGATTCAAGGTAGATCCACACTATCAAATCAATTTAGCTTTAAATATTTCAACAGAGTGATTATTTTAGGATAATCTAACCTTAAACTTTTTCAACTATAAGATTCTGCCTTCAGCTAAAGCTTTAAGATAGATTTAAGCTTTAAGCTAGTCCGGAGCTTTAAGATAGTCTTAAGCTTTTCATGAGATTTAAGATAGTCTCAAGCTTTAAGATAGTTTTCTGCTTTTAACTGGTTATGAGCTATAAGATAGTCTTATAAAGCTTTAAGCTTTCGGATAGTTTTCAGTTTTAAGCTAGTCTTGAGCTTTAAGATAGTTTTTAGTTTTAAGCTGGTCTAGAACTTTAAGATTGTTTTCATCTTAAGCTGGTCTTGAGCTTCAAGATAGTCTTAAGGTTAAAGATTGCTTTAAGTTTAAAGATAACTTCAGGCTTGTCTCGAGCTTTAAGATAGTCGTAAGCTTTGTGCCAGCCTTAAGCTTTAAGATATAGTTTTAAACTTTAAACTAGTCTTGAGATTTAAGATTGTTTTAAACCTTAAGCTAGTCTTGAGCTTTAAGATAGTTTCAGGCTTTAAGATAGTTTTCAGCTTTAATTTTGTCTTAAGCTTTAAGATAGGCGTAATCTTTGATCTAGCCTTAAGCCTTAAGATAGTTTTAAACCTTAAGCATAGTCTTGAACTTTAAGATAGTTTAAAGCTTAAAACTAGTTTTGAGCTTTAAGATAGTCTCAAAATTTAAGCTTTAAGATGGTTTTCAGCTTTAAGTTAGTCTTGAGCTTTAAGATAATCGTAAGCTTTGAACCAGCCTTAATCTTTAGGATAGTTTTAAGCTTCAAGCTAGTCCTAAGCATTAAGCTAGTCTTAACTTTTAAGACGGTTTTAGGCTGTGAACTTCACGCGAGTCTTATGCCTTAAGTTTTAGGCTTTGAATATTGATCTAGCTCTAGGGAAATAATTTAGTTAAAAAATGGATGTAATTAACTTACTTATGTATCCGCTTTCCATAATGACCGACCCCTTGTTGACTTCTGGATCAATGGTCCGAAGATTCACTGAGGCCCTCGGAGGCCACCTCCAAATTGGTTTCTTTCGTGTATCTCAATTTTGAGAACATTCTCCTCGTCTTTTTTGCCGCCCCATCCGAATGGGTGAAAAGTCGCTTTTCGACCACTTTTTTTAGCCTCTAGTGTTGCAATTTTAATTCATTGTCTTAAGATATGGCGGATGCCCAGAAAACTTGAATTCCTTAATGGTCTTCAATGGGGCAGAAATTAAAGATATCACGAGTGCATCGCAAAATCACTTCCTCAGCAACTTCTTTATCAATCGAAGTGCAGTTTGATGGCCATCACTGGTTGCCCTGTCTGGGGTAAATGGTGACGCTGGCAGTGAGGCACTCTGTGGCTGGAGCAAATGAATGGGTGGAAAAGCCAGAGAATGAATCGGAAGGTGAAAATAAGAGCATAAGAAAATTGATTTTATGAATGAACCACCAGTGCGATGTGCAAAAGAACTAAACAACAACTCTCAGCATCATCCCATCTCGCTCTAACCAGTGTGACTGGAGGCTCAGGTGAAATCGAGTAGCGCTCTGGAGGTATTTCAGGTGTAGGCTGAGATCTTCACTCTCTCGCTCTTGCCACAGTTTTTCACTCCGACACCGCGATCGAGAGCAAAAAACAACAATTTTATATGCATAGCATTACCTGTGGTTCTTCATCTCACTCACATGTACACCTGAGCCCGTTGTCTCCCTTTAATCTGGCCCCAGCCTCGGTCTCTCATGCGATCGTCGGAGTGATCTATAATTTTGTTGGAATTGCACTCACTGTCGAGTCTCATGAGGGCTTTTGCATTGCCATTTGTACGCGGTGATTTGTGGTGGCGAACGGACATGTGGCTGATGGACGGGAAGCACGAGTATTGGTGGCGAAATTATCTCCAAATTGCTCTGCCGAGATCGTTCATTCATCGAATGCACATGGGCGCGATATCTTCAGCATCGCAAGATCACTCGGGCGACATTGAGTGAGAGGCGTTGGCAATTTATTTGTTTGCTTTATCATGCCTAAAATGCAGATCATGTAGCCTTAATGCACATGATTAAACAAATTAACAACATGGCATGAAGGCTTATCTCAATCCAGTTTCTTAAGTAGCAAAGATGGTGATTTTCCGGCTGTAAGATGATCCTTTCAAGTTTGGAATTAGCTTAGAAAATGTATCACATTAACTTAGAAGAATCTTTAGTCTTTATTGAACATTTTTTCTTCAAATATTGCAGGTAAAATTTAAAAATAAATAATAAATTATGGTGTCTATTGTCAATGGAAATTAGCACATTCATTTAGACGTAATTTCATAACAAAATAGATAATCATTACTTTTATCATTATTGATTTTGCATAAATTACAGTAAAATAACAAATATTTTGCCTAAAACTAGGCAAATTAACAAATTTTTTACAATAAATTAGAATATTTGCACTAACTGATTGACTTGATACCTGGTAAAAGCGAAACATAATCTCGATAATAGCTTCAATTGATAAATGATAATGCAAAATTTGTTTAATTCACAGTCAAATTATTATAGGTATATTTATAATAATCCCCTGAAAGCGAGCATATAAACGAAAAATTTGCCTAAAATTAGGCAATTTTATTCTAATTTCATAAATTAGTAATCCAAAATACTTTTTTTTTTACAAAATGATTAATAATTTCCAGGTATTTTATTATTAAATTAAGAGAACACTTATTACCTCTGAAATTTTGGTATGTATTATATATAACTGTTCTCTGACTTTCCATCTCACTTGAAGTAATTAATCACGTTGTAGGAGTGTTACACTTTCAAATATATATTTTCGGGGGGAAAACCCCAATTTAGCAGCCTGAAATTGGAGCTCGTGTAGCATTTCTGGAGCAGAACGACTCGATTGTCCCTGAATGGACCACTTGAGTGGAGCGAATCGTGAGACGAAGACACAATATTTGCTTTCCATCAATCAACAGGTGATAATAAAGCCATTGACTAATCCATCAGTAGTCCAATTAGTATTGCAAATTGAAATGAATGTCTCATCTTGCCATCAATATTGATGATCGTCTCACTTTTCGTGTGGCTCCGTCGGGACTTGGAGAAACTCTTCTGCACGGGAGATCACGCACACGAAACATATGGGTATGAATTTTATTCCATCATTAATGGATCGGTTTGTGTGATTTGTTGTGCGAAAATATCACAAATAAGATCGATTAGTTGGCGAAATGACAGTCATTTGTCAGTTTTAGCGAGTCGTATGGGTCAGAATGAGCATCGATGGCGAAAAAGGAATCCATAAAAGAGGTGCTCCTGGCCCTGGGAACAAAAATGATGAACGGTGATGGGAGAGTGACAGGACAATGTGGGGAATATTGTTTTATATTCCTTCACCATGTGATGGTCCAATGGGGAGGGTGGGCTTATGTAGAGAAAATCAGTGGGAAAGTGGTATTTGCACAGAATCAACAACAGCATAAAATGCGAATTGCAATTTTGAATTATTGATGATTCGATGGGAAGTTTTGTGGTAGAAAATTTGTGTGTTTGTATCCATATTCTGATTTATTGCCACAATGCGTGGGATGCTGCATGGTAAGAGAGGATGAAATATTCTCTGTGGATTTTCTTATTACAAAGTACATTTATGTGAGCTTCAGCTCCATTATCATCTCTAGCACCAACACTCGAAGAAATTAACATTCTTTCAACTTAAACAGTAGCAATTGGTAGCGATTCCGCATGGGAGGATTTTTCTTGAAGGGGAAAATTTTAGGGAAAGGAAATTATATATGTTCAGGACAATTTATTATATATATATCTTCCATTAATGATCTTGATCAGCTCATGTATATTTTTTTCAGTGTTCTAAAGCACTTGAGCCGGAGAGAATTCATCGCTGGGGATGGAGTGAGACAGAAGCCAATGCGGGAAGACGATGAGGAGAGAGGCTTAGAAACTCAACAAAACATAAATGCTGATGGAACTGGTCGTCGATTCCACCTGTGATACACACTGCATCATCATCATCCGGTCAGTTCTTTCACAAGGCGAGGGAATTATCATCCGTACAGTGTGCAGAATCATCCGTGGAGAGGGGAAGGAGAGAAAAAAATCTCGCGCCATCCTCCAAGAAATAAAACCATGTCAAATTTAATCGCTTCCACTCTCCCAGAATGCATTGGGTGCTAAAGCCCTCTCCCGAAAAAAAAACACTCGAGAGCGGGCGAGTGAGAAAGATGTGATTTAAGAATGAGGCAGTAATGAGAAGAGAAAGATGTTTGACGGCAGATAATAAATGGTGGAAGCTGGACTCAAGAATTTTTGGGCAGAAAAATGCCACTTTTCACAATCTCCATCGGATGTACATATATATAGTTCTTTTAATTGAAATTCCACCCGTGAGAGATTCCCGATAGAAAATGTGGATCCCCAGGAGATGCTGAGACTCTGTGCCGCACTTAATTAGCCAGATGAATTCCATGAAAATGCCGCGGGTGGATGATTTCCTCGCGAAGAGTCCGCAGCGATATCGCGCCCAAACCTCTGCACGCAATCTCAACATCGTCGCTCGTTCTGACCAAATCACCATTTACTTATTATTAAAAAAAAATATCCATCGATGGTGAGGCCACAAGAAAAAAAATGGAACGTATTAGCATGGTGAATGATTTTTGAACATCTGGCCGCGATGGAGCAAAAGAATGGGCAAAGAAACGCCAAGGAAGGAATGTGGCTTTTTTTGAGCTCGCAGACACTGAGCTGGAGGAAACTTCTAAGATCGTGGGAGAGAAACTTTTCCCGCGGAGTCATTTTTGCGATATATATTGCCAAGTGGCAAAAATACACAGTTTGCAGTTAGAGAAACTCCTGGCGGATTTGAGGCAGCACCGGAAAGGCGGGAGGAGCGTCTGAAGAAATTTCCCACAGTTTCTAATTTTGACACGTTTAATTATTGACTTTTTTGCACATGACAACACGGCGGAAACCACGAGCTTCTGACTCGTTTTTTGCATCCACGATTAATTTCTTCCTCCAAGTCTAGTTTGGGTTCTTCTGGTTTAAACGAGGGTTTAAACACTTCTTGTGTATGAGGCTCTATAAATTGGTAGAAAGTTAACTAAGAGGTGTTTCTGGTTTTGAAAATTTGTCCTAGGTATCTAATAGAATTCCGAAAATTTTGAAAGCTTTTAATTTAATATGTAAGCTTTAGCATTGGAACTTCTTGAACTTGTGAAGCTTTAAAGAAAATTCCAGAACTTTGATATGAAAGCACCCTAAAGCTTCCCTCCAAAACTCCCTTAAGTTTCCTTTCAAAGCTTTTTTGAGTTTCTTTTCAAAGCTCTTTAGCTTCCTTTCAAAGCTCTTGAAGCTTTTTCAAAGGTCTTTTAAGCTTTACTTTAAAGATCTTTTAAGCTCTTTTTAAAGATCATCTCTTTTTAGCTTCTTTTCAAAGTTCTTTTAAACTTCTTTTTAAAGCTCTTTTCAACTTTACTTCAAAGCTCCTTTAAGCTTTTATTTAAAGCTTTTCTTAGCTTCTTTTCAAAAGCTTTTTCTTTAGCTTTCTTTAAAAGTTCTTTTAAACTTTTTTCAAAGCTCTTTAGCTTTCTTTAAAAGTTCTTTTAAACTTTCTTCAAAGCTCTTTCGATCTTCTTTCAAAGTTCTTTTAAGCTTTCTTTCAAAGCTTTTTTGAGTTCCTTTTCAAAGGCCTTTCGAACTTCTTTCAAAGCTCTTTTAAACTTGATTTCGGAGCTCTTTTAGCATTAATTGTAAGCCTCTTTTAGCTTTATTTCAAAGCTCTTTTTAACTGTCTTTTAAAGCTTTTTCAAGCTTTATTTCAAAGCTCTTTTCAGCTTTCTTTCAAAGTTCTCCAACACTTTCGAAGTGCCGGAATCATTGGAGAATTTTCATTCAAAATGTAAAAGTGCTGGAAGTGGTGTACTCCCCCTTGGAAATTCCAAGGGGGACTTAAGCTGAACTTAAGCTATGAGTTCAGTAAAAACGCTTCATTATACATACATAATTTGAATTTAGACCTATTAACAGTAGATAATTTAAACCTGTTAAAAATACTAGTTAAGCTTCAGCAAAAGAAAACTTAACGCACTTTGAATCGTCAAAAGAGTCCCTTGCGAACCCATTGCGGAGGCTGAGCCACATTTCAGCCTCCAGATCTCTCAATAAACATCCCACGAGATTTGCGACAGCGCCACGTCGACAAATCCCTGGTATTTTGTTAATTTTTTAATTGAAGTCATATACCGGGGCGGAAATTGTGAGAGCAATAAAATCCACGCATAAGACAAGAAGGAGATTAATTAAAATGTTTCCACACGAGTGTTTGTGCAGTCGGACCAGCGCAAGAGAGGCACCTTACCTTTCCGACTCTGCGATGGTGGGAAGATGTGGAGCGATGGCAGGGTATCGAGAGGAAAGTCTCACGCACGAAAATGATATATTTTAATGTGCTGCAGCGTCTGTCTGGTGGAATTGATATTGGAGGCAGGAAACTGGGAAGAGTACTTAGTCACTGCCGCCACCGCACCTGACTTCCCTGGCGAGACTCGTCTCACCACCTGAAAGAATGGACACACGCGAGAGTGTGTGAGCTGCGGCGAAGGAGATGAGACGTATAGAACAAACAGACAAACGAGCCACCACCATTCGCGAGGTCATAATTCATATGAAACACGTTTAACTATCGGCCAATGTTGCATGTATAGCCTTTTTTGCACCATCTGAGGCGTTGGGTGTCTTATAATCGCTGTCCACTTGACTTGGGAGTGCTCCAAAGTGGCCCCAGCAGTGTCCGTCGTGGTCACATGTTTTCTAATTGTCCCCAAAGACTCCTCTTGCGCAAATTCCCTGCCATGGGAATTGTCTGTCGTGCCTGGGTGAATTCTCAAATTATTTCCCTCATCGTCTCTCGGTGGCACACTCAAGTGCTTATGGCTGTTTTGCATCCACTCACGCTGGAGTTGGCTACTTACCTCCTGTTTCTCGACATGTCTTCTGCATATCTGTCCTCTGCGGCCTTCAGTCCTGCCGCCACATGAGTCTCCTGTGACAAACTTTCTCGCCACTCGGACACCACGGATTCTGTGTTTAGTCATTTTTCCCCCAGAAATTTTCATTAGGGGCTACCAAATTGCTTCCTGGGTGGATTTTCATGGGCAAATTTTGGTGAATTTCTTTTTAAATAATTGAATAGATTTAGAAGAGACGATCAGGATGATCAGAATTTTCAAAAAAAAGCACCCAAAAAGCGGATATACATATAAGAAGGCGCTAAAGCGCTAAGAAGGCGCTTTTTCATAACTTTCTAACCTGAAAGAATTCCAAGAAAAACCCTCAAGAAAAATTTATAGAAAAATTTAGTTTTATAAACAAAAAATTCTATATAAAAGCGCCCCAAATTTGAGAAGTTTCTCAAAATGAGTGCCAAATTAGCGCTTTTTTAATAATAATCTATCCTGATAGAATTTCGAGAAAAACCTTCACATATGTTATTTCCAGGAGGAATTAAAATAGAGTTTCTCAGCTAAAACCTCTCTAAAAGCGCCAAAATTTAAGAATTTTATCAAAATGAGCGCTAAAATAACGTTTTTAAACAATTTTCTGTGATAATAGAATTCAAAGAAAGACCTTCCGAAATGTGATTTTCAGGAGAATTAAAGAAGAGTTCTTCAGCAAAAAAGAACTCTCGAAAAGCGCCCTGTTTAAAATTACCCAAATTTAGCGCTAAAATTGCGCTTTTTAAATAGTATTCTATGATAACAGAATTCACAGAAAAACCAACCGAAATGAGATTTCCAGAACAATTTAAGTATAGAGTTTCTCAACAAAGTAAAAACAAAGTAAATAAATAAAAGCGCCTGAATTTTATAAGTATTTTAAATGACCGCAAAAATGGCGCTTTTTAAATATTATTCTATGCTGATAGCATTTCCAGAAAATCCTTTCGAAATGTGATTTCTAAAGTAATTTAGGTAGAATTTTTAAACAAAAAATCTCGAAAAACGCCTGTTTTTTCTATAGATTTCCTAAAGTTAGCATTAAATGACGCTTTTTAAGTAATATTATATATGTGATAATATTAGAATTCCCAAAAAGAAACCACGTGAAATGTGATTTCTAGATAAATTTAAGTAGTTTCTCAACAAAAAATCTCCAGAAAAGCGCCCATATTATAAAAAAGTATAGCATAGTCCCAGAAGTTAAAATTTATTCTTAAATATGAGATCCAAGTTAGTTTTTTCCAAATATCAGAGAACGGTGTTTTTTTTCTTCAAATTATTAAAAAATTTAAAACAATTAATAATAAAAATTCATATTTTTCAACCAATTACCTGCCCCTTTACGATAGAAGTTCATCATGTGCCTGAATAGAGCCTTGACTTGAGTGAAAGAGAACGCCCAAGGATCCCCTGATGTGAGGAGTGTGTTAAGTTCTTCGGGGAGAGGTCAATGGGTTAGAGTGACTACTCCTGACGCTCCTGGAATATTTTATTGTTGGTCAAATTGGCCCCCTTGAGAGTTATTCACTGTTCTTTCTCACCTATAAATTCCTCAATTCTCGCATGGCACTATCGCGCACCAGGAACACTCGCATATCAGAAAGTCATTGTGGAATTTATGCTTTGAAAATGTTTTCATAAATTTTATTTCATGTTAATAGATAAAATTGTATTCTGTCCTTTCAATAAGTTTCTACAATGTAGCAAAAAATCAGTTCATAATATGGTATCTTTTTTTTCATTTAACAATTGTCGAGTTTCTTCCTTTATCATCAGCTTCGCATTATATTAGTTAGTTTTTTTTAATTTAATGAAATATTATTTACAACTTTTAAAAATATTTAACTATTTAGTGTCTTTATTCATTTTGTTGCTGGTAATTTGAGCAATTTCCTCTAAGATGCGCTTTATTGGTATTTTATATTACTTTATGAAGCCCTGAAGTTTTATTTAAGGTTAATTATTTTATTTTTAATGTATAATATGATTAAGAAAATATCCGAAATCTGTACTTTTCGATAAAATTTTGAAGTTTTTCTGCATTCAGCATGTTTTATTTTTTTTTCTTCTTATAAATGGAGAAAACATAATAGAGTTAAATAATGTGCCCTTTATTTAAGACACTTTGATATGTTTTCTTTTTTCTCAAAATTATATGCTTTCTCGAAGTATATATCGCATTATTTTTTTTTTATATATTGCTTTTAAAGGGAAAGCGAAGTATTGCAATATTTTCTGCCAGCAATAATTCTTTTAATATGAAAATTTGAATGGAGACTATATATATGTAAATGTCATCTATATACTATTTTATTGAGGAAAACTTTTTTAAGATTCTACCTATTTCTTCGCTTTAATATTAGCAAATTGTATTAAATTGTTTTCATAAGTGATGTTGGGTTTTTTGTTCTAAAAAAAATATTTTACAGTGAATATTAATGAATATTTTATTCATTTTTTAAATACTTAAAGTATTTCTTTTGTCTCTTATACAATTGAAGGCACTGCTAAATGACGGATAATTTGCTGCGAAACTCAAAACCTGCAAAATCAAAAGCTTCAAGAAAACAAAACAAAAGAGAAAAGAAGAAATAAAACACCAAGAAATAAACCAAAAATAAAACACTGAAAAATTGATAAAATTTCACATTGTGATTTTATTGATGAAAAAGTGCTTTTCAGCAAATAATTTAAAAAAAAATAAGTTGTAAAAAAATGTAGAACTTAAATAAAAGAAATTTGTCATTTTGTACTCACAAAACATTTTTTATTTCACAATAAAGGAAAAAAAATCAATAATTTAAGAAAACTTAAAATTCTACAGAGTGTCACTAAAACTAGTATCTTTAATCTTCATTCTTATATTTTAACTTCCTTAAACAATATTTAATGGAAAAAAAAGTCAATAGAAAATAAGGATGAAAATGAGAGAATGTGAAAAAGAACGAAACTCAAGTAACAACTCAACTTCATACAAAACTAATAATAAAATGCAAAAATATCATTAACTAAGATTAAATAATAAATAAATATTAATGTCCTTTTGATCATAATCCTAATTATAAATTACAGAAGAAGTTAAAACAGTTGATTTCTCAAGCTTGAAACTTTTCTCGCTTTTCGGCAGCTTCTGCTGCAAAATTCATTTTACTTAATTCTTCATGTTTTAATCTTTGAGTATAAGAATTTTCGTAAAAGTATTTTTTTTTGTTTTTTTTTTCACTTCTCTTGAGAGAGCCTCGATTTTTTAAATGTTCTTTTCTTAACACTTTTAAAAAGTATCTTTTTTTAACACAATTTTCAACTGTCACTCCAAAATATTCTTTCGTACTATTCCAACTCCAGAAATGAAGGAAAAAATAGCAAGGTACTTAATGTTTTTTTTCATTTTCAATTACTAAATTTGGGAGAGCTTCAGTTATTTGGAAAAAATTCACAAAAACAATCATATTTTTTGTTTTTTTATTTTTAATTAGGCTAAGATTTAAGTAAAATCCTGTAAAAGTACAAAATTACATATTTTATGATAATTTACACATTTGGAAAGATTCTACGTAAAAAATATTCGAGTTGATTTCATATTTGAGATTTTTTTCAGAGTCTTTTAACGTAATTTGAAAGTTTATATTCATGTCTTACAGTTTGAAAGAAAAGAAAAAGAGGAGATAAGGATAAACTGGCCACGTCTTTTTTCACGCATTTCTTTTTTCTTTCTAAATTGCAAAATTCAATTGTGCTAACAATTTCTCCAATTGTCTCTAGACATCTTGCAGTTCCTCTCATATTCTTGGGATTTAATGTTGCTGCCATTTATGTTTTAATGCTGTCTATTTTATGCCTTTTTTTCTGTGTAATCTTGAGTGGTTGTGTTTGCAATTTCCTCTATTTGTAACATTAATTTCTTGTCCCCCCTCTTGCCTTTGGCAAAGTGTAATTTTGGCACTTGATCGTCGTTGCAATAAACGTAAATTGCAGTGTAACAAACGTGTTAATTCGTAGATTGCGAAATGTCGCGAGAAGAATGAAGATTCATAAGCCGGCAGAAGCAAGATATTTCAACAAATAATTCATGGACATCGAAAGAAGAAATGGGTATAGAGCAAAAGGGGAAAAATAACTAGCTCAAGCTGAAGTAACCAGGGGGGCTGATAATTGGAGGGAAAATGGCGAGCTTTAAGGATTTAAGTTAAATATCCTGTTTAATGTTACTTGTGAGGTTGTTGCAATTGTAAATTATTGTTTTTGAAGTGTTTTTGGAGGTAAGAAATTATTTTTTTGAAACCTAGCAATATTTTTTTCAATTTTCAGTAAACTGAACCTTAACGGTTTTTTGTAAATAAAAAATAATAGCGGCAGCTTCTTGATTCTTAATATCTAGAAAAATTTTCATAAATTTTCAAATTTGATTTCTGGATTTGGAAAAAATATCAACTTTTCATATTCGGTGTGATTATTCTGTTTGAAATTAGATTTCTTTAAGTTTTTCTGAAATTTTAACTGTTCAAGACGTGTTCTTGATTTTTAGATTCTCAACAGTCGCCAAAGTGGGAGTTTTTTTCTTTCGATTAAAAAGGTTTTAAACGACAAAGTTTTTTTTTTTAAACCAGTTAGAACCGTTTTTAATTAATTTTTAGAAAAAATACCGAAATTAAAATTCTAAAAATATTCAAGGCTAGTAAAACCAGGCTTGCGAATATTTTCGGCATTAGACCCAATTTCCAAAAATATATTTGAAAATTAATTCATAAACCTGTAAATTTTTTGAACATCGAGCTCTATTCTGCACATAAAGATAAAGATTTAAAAGATTTCTAGATTCTTTAGAAAAAGATAATTAGGTTAAGCCCTAATTCAAGATTCAGGCTAGCCAAAGCCGTAAGTCAAGACCTGGGCAAAGCCCTAAATCAAGACCTAGGTAAAGCCTTTAATCAAGATCTAAGCCAAGCCCTAAATTAAGATCTAAGCAAAGCCTTAAGTCAAGATCTAAGTAAAGCCTTAAATCAAGATCAAAGGCAAAGCCTTAATTCAGGATTAAGGCAAAGCCTTTAATCAAAAACTAGGGAAAGCCCTAATTCAGGATTAAACTCAGAATACCAAATACTTATTTTTACATTATTTCTTTATCTTTATTGACAGAATAGAGCCCATCGACTCATTTAAAGGGTCTTTGATTTTTCTGTTCATCAAAACCAGTTTAAACCAACATTTAAATCGATTTTTGAAAAACCATGTAATTAAATTTAAAAAAAACGTTCAAACAAATAAAAAACAATTGCAACAACCTATTAAATGACTTTCTAGTTCAAAAACCTTTTCCAAACCAATAATGACATTTCCCCAATAGATTTTACTGATCAGCCCCTTTGGTGGGAATTTTCTTTGAACGTTGGAAAATATGAAACGCGATGGCATTTTTTGCCACCGGCATCTCATGTCTTCAGAGGTTTGCCGTGTCGGGTGTGTGTTTTTCCAACCCTTTGGCCTCTTGGCATTTGGCGGTTGTTGAGTGGTGTTGCAAAGTGGTTCAATTTCAATTGCAAATGAGAGGGTGCTGGCAGGTAACTGTTGGCGTGGGTCGATCGAACGCGGTGGGAAAAGATTGATTTGCCAGCCACACAGTGGGTGAGAAAGGAGCAACAGTTTTCCGTTGGCATATTGATTGAATTTTCCACCCACCCGCATGCACACCTCAAGACGAGGGGGCGGCCGCCCTCGCACGGAATGTAGGAAACAGGGTCAGCATTAGCCGCAACCCGCATTGCACCCGCTGCAGTCAGACTGGAGCGTTCTGGGTGAGCACGGGCGAGTGGGTGGCCCCCAGAGTGGGTGGCCGGATGATGGGGCTGGTCGAAGTCATTTCCTCTCTGCCGCGCACGATGGTCCCCACACCCCAACCCGACACTGTGTGTCGTTCAAGTTTGCCACCATGCAAAAGTGAGGCAAAGGAGCACAAAAAAAGTTATGAAGAGAAAAGTTGAGAGACTTTGCTGTTGACTTTTTGGATTAGGACGGAAAATGTGTGAAGGTGTTTGAAATTGAATTTGAATTCAGGGCGACAAATATAACAGATTGACAGTAAAATTAAACGTCGAATTATTATTTTTCAAAATATAAAAGTTAAAATTTAAAAGTATCTTGTGGATTTATTGTTTTTTTTTCATTTCGAGAGTTGATAGGCGTTTCAAAATTGGTTACTTCCGTGTTTAAATATTCAGAAATAAACTGAAATCTAACGGTCAAAGATGCCTAATTCAGAATAAGAAGCAAAACTTTTTTGGTTTGAAAGAATTTCAGTCACTATTTTCACTAGTTTTTCTCAAAATTTTCAGTGAAATCTCTTGCATATTCGGAAATAAGATTTTTTCAAAAATACTAAGTTGTTTAAAACAAAGTTTACGAAATTGTTCTCTGAAATTCTTGCGTTAAGAAAATGAAAACTATTTAGTCGTTAATCAATAATTTGACGTTTCCTTTTTCTGTCACGCTCCAAAAAACCGTTATTTTTGAATTTATATTTTATCGGGAATTCTTTCATTTTTAGTGTTTCACCTCATACTGAAGTGACGAGTTCTATCAGAAGCTTAAAACAGCACATGATTTTCACATTTCGCTCCCCTAAACCACCCACTCTGAGACTCTGACGAGAAGTCTTAAGAGACAAGTGAGAACATCATAGTTTGGGAATTCTCTAAAATTTCCACTGACACTCAATATTACGAGAAAATCACGTTTTTTTCGTCTCCCACATCGTCACTTTAATACAGAGGGATCACGGAGAGTGCTTCCAGGAGATTTCTCTCAAGGGGAATATCCAGTAGAATGTCTTGTTATAAAGCTTTAAAAAGGAGAGCAAAAATGAAGGTGATATTTAAGTGAGAAAATTGTCAAGCGACTGTTTGCAGCCGACCAGGGGGCTGGGGGGCGAAAAAAGGCTGAATAATAAATTGGATGCGACTCTCTGTGCACTAGAAGATGTGGAGGTCTCCATGTGACTTGAATCCAGGATGGTCCCCCGGGGAGGATGAATTATCGATGCCATCTACTGCATATTCTGTCGTGAGTGTCGCCTATGTGCAGGCGCTAAAGGGGGGATGGAGGGTGGGGCCTGTGGGTGGCTCTTTGGCGATGCAAACTCCATTTCGATTATGAAACGCGATACTCTCCCCCATCACACGTTATCGATGTATCACCTTTGGGCGTTCAATTTGCTGTCTCCACTCACGTTTCTATCGCCTCCCCCCTCCCCCGGGGTAGTCATCCGCTAATTTATGCCCTTTGATTTATAGTGATGTTCTGACGTCATCGCACCCCACCAGATCAGGGCGGAATTGAAGCCCCAACAACAGTAAGAAAATAATTCAACAAACTCTGGCAAATTCTTTAAAACTGTTGCCCGACTAAATGGATAATCTGTTGCTAATCCCAATAAATAATTCAGAGAGAAAAATATCCAATTCCTCCTCTACTCGCGTGATTTTTCCATGAGCCCTCCCACAAAATCAATTGATTTACTCAGATGACTTCGAGAGTAGCCAAGAAAGTTCTCCCCGCACCATCAAATATGGAGGAATTTCTCCCAATTTCTCTCCCGTCCAACCCAAAATCCTTTCACGAATGCTTCTGCCTGAGCTTTAAAATTTAACAATTTCGTGGAAGAAGAAAAAAATCTCTGTGAGATTTTTATGTATTTTTCGCTTTTTCATGTATTTTATGCCTCGCAACATTTCCACATAATGAAAAATTCACAAGAGAAGAAGAAAAGAAGTAGATCACTATCAACACACAAATTTCACTCCATTTTGCGGTTTATCTTAAAGTAAAAAAGTCCTGTATTACAAAATCTAATTCAGCTTAGTGCTTTCTCACAGTTTTTTCTCCATTGTCGCTGGCAAAAGACACTTAATTTCTTAGAATTCTCTTAACAACTCTCGTCGCTTAACAACGAAAAAAAAATGAGCTTCACCATTACACTTCTTCAATCTTCCATGGGTTCTCTTCACACTCTCTCAGGGTCTTGGACATCTTTTTGTCACATCGTGCTGTCGAAAGAGATTCGAAAACACCGCTAAATATTACGTATATCATGTTAATGCTCGGTTACACGAGCTATTTGATGGTTCAAAAGACTTTAAGCCTTTTTTAACGTTTTTGGAAATTCAAAGATTTTTGAGGTTATTCAAGGTTTTTACACATTTTTCATTATTATTTTTTTTTAATATTTTCAGTGAAATCACTTTTTCAAAATTTACTGATTTTGTAACAGAATTTAACCTCTTAAAATTTGTAAAAATATATTCCAAAAAGAAATATTTATCTCATTTATGATTTTTTGTTTTTTTAAAAGTTTGAATTAAAGTTAGAAAATGAAACAACCTTACTTTCTTCGGATTTGCTAAGTCCTTTATGGTTTTTCAAAAATTTAAAAAAAAAAATCAAGGCTAGTAAAACCAGGTTTCGAATATTTCAGGCATTAGATCCACATTCCAAAAATAAATTCAAAGAACAATAAATTTTTTGAACCTCGACTCATTTCAAGCGCCTTTGATTTTTCTGTTTCTCAAAACCAGTTTAAACCAACATTTGAATCAATTTTTGAGAAACTAAGACTTTTATGTTTTAAAAATTTAAATTAAAGTTTGAAAAATGAAATAACCTCACATTCCTCTCGGATTCCCCGAGTCTTTGATGATTTTCAAAAAAATAAATTGAAAAAACAATCTTTTCCTTTATTTCTTTTCCTAATACAAAAAATCCAAAATTCCTCTTAGCTAATCTTGAAACACCAAACATTAAACCTTCCATGTAACCGAGCTATAAGTCTCCAATGGCCAATCCCCTAATGAGCCGTGAGGAGCACACCGTGTGAAGAGAAAAAAAAGCCATACAATTATTGTAATTATCGAGTCAACCTATTAACTAAACTAATTGCTAGAAAAATGCTCACAACCTTGATCTAAGGAAGAATGGGAATGGATAAGTTAAGATTTTTGTGACTTGTCCGTCATGTAATTCAAAAAAGAAACTACCTCTCTCTCTCCTTGCCGGATGTGTGCTGGGTTGGGGGTTGAGCAGGACGAAAGGGGGGGAAGAGTTGAGTCAGTCTTCGGGTGAGAGCCTAGGCGCTCTCTGTCTTCACGATCGCGAGCTGTGGCGGCTCCATCTTCACCATTGTGAGCGGCGATGTCTCCAGCTTAATGGGCGCCGCAACGGCGGCACTCGGCCGCTGGGCGTCGTAGCGTGCGTGCGTGCGCATATGGCGCGTGATCATGTCACGCCGACACGCGGCGTACGGGCACTGCGGACACTTGTAGGGCTTCTCGCCGGTGTGCGTGCGCTGGTGGGTGCTCAGGTGATCGGACCGCGAGAACACCTGCCCGCACACCTTGCAGGTGTAGGGCTTCACGCCCGTGTGCAGACGCATGTGGCGCGTCAGCATGTCTGAGCGGGCAAATGACCTGTGACACACCTCACAGACGTACGCCTTGGTGATGTCAGTGGTGGTGGTGCGATTCTTATGGCGACTGGCCATATGCTTGGCCAGGCGATCGTGCAGGGAGAACATCTGACCGCACACGGGACACACGTATGCCACATCCGAGCCGGGCGGCATCTCCTCCACCACCGGCGATACGTCCAGGTTGTAGCGCGACGCCACGGACTCCTTGGTGGTGGGTGACGCCACATCACCCTTCACCACGGGCACACCCACAGCCCCAGGTGGCAGGATACTGCTCAGGGCATTCATAGCGCCCAGTGTGCGAGACATAAACATAGACTCGGCGATGCTGGGTGGCTTCCCGCAGGACTTCATTGACAGATCCAGCGGGAACTCCTGCGGCTGTTGTGCCATCAGCATCATCTCGGGCGTGGTCTGCAGATCCGAGTCTGAGTGGCTGCGCCGCCTAAAGAGATCTGGCAGGTATTTGGCTTGCAAGTAGTACCCAAACAGGGGTGACGGCATTGGGAAGTAGCGATCGTGCGGACTTGGCAGCGGCTCCTGCTTCACCTGCACTCTCAGGGCATCTACATCGGCCAGTCTGAGTGGACTGACACTTATCCGCGGACTGTCGGCCGTGGAGAACACATCAGACTCCTGATCCTCCTCACTTGATCGACTGTTGTCCGTGCACTTGACCTTGAAACTCGACTCACCCTGATTATTGTTGTGCAGACTTATGATGTTGTTGTTGTGCAACTTGTCCAGCACTGCACTCAGTCGTTTCCTCTTTCTCTGCTTCCACGGAACATTCTGATTGGAGATCAGTGGGTGGTTGTTGTTCACGGGCTGCGATGACGGTGGTGACTTGGCGGGACCCGTTGTCTGTTGCGTGCTGGTCTGATAGGGCGGCGGATGGTGATGCGGACTGGGCCCCATAGGGTCACTGCCCTCCGCCATCGTCATGGGGTCCGGATTGATGGTGGCGTTTCGCTCCTCAACAATTAAATCAATCTTCACCTCCTAAATCTTTCCCACCTGTCGATCTACTACCGCCTGAGTAGATCGATCAGTGAACGGATCGCTTTCGTTGTCGTAGCTTCCTCCACGATTCTGCCTGCAAGGAAAGAGAAGGACGAAATTAAATCTCCGATTTGTTGGATTCGGAATTATGGTTGTGATCTAAATCGCTCAAATTGGTCGCATATGAAAGATCTTTGAACTAGACTAGTCTAGGCAACTAGGCTAGGTTGGAAACTAGGTTTGATGTTAAGTAACATCTAGATTCCTAGTATCAAAATTCCCTATTAAGAAATTCTGGACACCCCTATTCCTTACAAGCTAGACTTAGCGTCAAGACCAGAAGGCAATCATCAACTACAAGGTTTAAGGTTAATTGCTTTTGGCAATATCTTTCTAGCCATAAACTTAATGAATTCTCAAAAAGGACATAAAACTGAACTTCTCTCGATTGAAGGCTATACCTCCAAGTCCAAAAAGGGGGAGGAGGGGGGTGCAAAATAGAGATGGGAATCTGCAGTCGGAAATTTTATGATATAAATTAAGTGTACTTTATGAGAGGAAAGGCGAGAGAGATGAATTTCTTGTATCTCATGCTCCCATTCTCCGTCACATTTCCCAAACTGGACACAAATTTTCATGACCAAGAAAATTTTTCGCTACACCATCTCTCGCCCTGGAGTTCAGTCCAGGCGACAGCCTAGAGAAAAATGTGAAAGAGAGGAGGTGGGAGTGTGAGAAGGACACCATTCAAACCACCCTCTGTGCTTTGGCGTTGACTTTAGCCAAAAATTATCCATTTTTCAGGCGTCTTCCGCCTGAATTGTATTTATGTATTTCATTTTGAAAAATTTCTCTGTCCTCTTCCACTATATACGCATTTCTGCCGAGCCGCGCGACCCTCTCGCTCACCCTTCATCGTGAAATTGATGCTGCAACATTGGACCATATTCCCATCTACTGGCCATGCCGTTGCCGGCGGTGTGGGGTGGGCGACCGGGCTGGTGAAAGAAGAATGAGACACCAGTGACAACGGACTTGGGCAAGTGGGTGCACTTGGTGGACAATGGGGTGTATTCATTCGCTGTCCTACTGGCCCATCCTCATAGCCATTCCCAGACAACGACCCATCGCACCCCAGCAATGGAGAAAATGTACACGATATCGTATATGCTGGACCGAGAGACTATCTATGTAGCGTCGGTGCGATTTCCCAAAGAGACGGAGAGATAGCTGGAAAATACTGCAGGGGTTATTTTCGGTTGCTCATCCCCACCAGATAGTGGGCATCCAGAGACCATTTTCGAGCCACCCACAAAGGAGAGCCCCAAACCATATATACCGCCTGCAATTTTTATTGTTTATCCATCCCGCTGTGATGCAAAAAAGCCAACAAATGCACTCAGCTGCCCCGCGACCGGAGACCCCCAACCCCCCTCATCCTCCAAAAAAAAGGAAAAACACCCACAAGGAAAATCGTCATCGTCGCGACTCTATGAATACATAATGACACCCGCCATCCCACCCCAGAAGTGGGATGAATTTATAGTCTCCATCGCATCAACTTTTTTTCTTCTTCAGCCCACATTTTTGCATTCCCCATTTTGCTGCCCAATTTCCACGTCCACCCTCGTCGCCGCATGTACCCCCACGTACCATCCCACTTCTGATTTCTGGCCACGACCGCCCACTCCTCCGGCTACGCCGTCCGGGAATGCAGCGCGGCCGAAAGGAGGATGAGGTGGCACGGCGTAAGAGTACTTTAGAGCCGGAATTGGATGGTGGAAAAAAATTTTTAATGGCGCAATTAGTTTGTTGAAATGGAAATTAATGATATGCGGCGCCCAATGCACCACTCGTCGACGCCACCGCCCGCCACTGAGAGCCGAGAGGATCATCATGGGAATTTACTCACTCACACCAACCTCCCGACATGCTCAAGTTCTTTGCCCATCCCCACCCGCAGAAACAATTCTGAACACACTCTTTTATTGCTGTTTTTTTTCGCTCTCTCCTTAACAATGGACAAGTGGTGTGAAAAAAAATGAAGGCCCTCTGTGCCATTGAATAGAGTGAAGATTGCAATTGCGAGTTAACTTCTGTGATGTCCTGAGAGTCCTTTAGGGAGGATTTTAGAAGAGTCAGTAAACACATTTACATAACACTTTAGTCTTAGGATTCATTAGGGGCTAATTGAGTTGCAAGAAGCAATCTTTTAAGTTTTTGAATAAGCTCGCAAGATTTCGCAAGAATTTCAACAAGATATTTGATTTTTTTGAACTTTCTCTATAAAACTCTCTAACTTTCTCTATAAATAATGCTAAATCTTAGATATTTATTTTTTGACAGCTCAGATTTTTTTTTTCAAATTTAATGAAATCTTTGCAAATTTTTTGTAATATCAGTAACTTCATCATAGGCTCTATAGAATTTAAAGAAAAAGAACAATAAAATTAATTCAAGGACTTCTAATGAATTGCTGAAGCTTAGACTCAAAAGTACGTATATAAAATTTTGAAAATGTTTAAAAAATTGATAAAGCTTTTCATATTAATTTGCTAAAGTTCTATAGAAACTTTTAAAAGGTCCTGATTACTTTATTCATAAACTTTAAAACATTACTTAAGTTATATTTTTTCATATAAAACAAATATGAATCCTTGATCCTTACTTAGCCCTAAAACCATTAAGGATCAAGGATTTTAAACCAATCATTCTAATAACTATATCGTTTCCAAATTCTCATTCCGTAAAACTTAAATTTTGCAAAGTTGACTTTGAAACACCTGAAAACTCATTTATCCCCCCTAAACCTAGACTATTATGAATCCTAAGAACTGCCTCAACATAAATCTCAATAATCCTCAACACTTTCGTTTGTTTTGAGCACTTGACTTTATTTCAACCGTTTCTATGGGCTAAAGAAACTTTGTTGTGGGTGAGAAATCGTTAAAAAGACAAGTGTAGAAATAAATCTCAAGAGCTCATTGAGCTAAATCTCATAGTAATGCAGTACCAGTTGATTCTGGGTGGTATAGAACCTAATTAATTCTCCAGTGGCTTTTGGAGTGCGCCAAGTGGCGTGATAAATTAGTGGCTGAAAAGTGGAAGAAAAGTGAGGGAGAATTATTGGAATTTCATCGTTTGAATTTGGCTGTTTGAGGAGGGGGTGTTATGAGAAAAATTACACGAGGAAAAAAAAAGTTGAACATGTTGAAAAGGCGGAGAGAGATTTTTCAATATAAAAATCTCAAAATGTGCGGACTTGGGGGAATGGTGTCCGGCTCCGGTTGGCTCAAACTGTGCCAAAAAATACTCTCGAAGCTATGTAAGTTAGACTTTTATGTATCCACTTTTCAAATGGCTTTTCTCATGTTCCATTTTTTTGTGCCTGGCCGGCCCAAACACACTCACTGGGAGTGTTTCCACACCACCCTTGCCGTTGCCGCCCATTTGTCTCATTTAATTTAACCATGCTCATTGTTTTATCGTGGCCACTTCTCTCACTTTGACGAGGTTCGTCGCCTCTTTTTTAGCCGTTCGCCGCCAATCTTCATCGTTTTGTTTGCCCTGTCCAAAAGTGACGGAAATCACTTTGGCGACGATGACGAAAAAGCTCTCTTGGGAGACACACCATGACCAGAAAAACCCCCCGCATGCACAGTGTGACAGCAAATTGCCATTAATTTTGCTCAATTCGCTCTGGCCAGTTGATTTAGCATTAGATTCAGCAATATTACCAAACTGCAGTAAATTGGAATTTTTATCGAGGGCGACTTTCTCCCTTTTGCTCATTTCCTCCCAGGCAATGGGTGTCTCCATCCTTCTCCACTTGACTGTTCAGAGAACTCACCAGCCCACCCGACCCTCCACAACTCGTTGCTGCAATGAAATAAAGACACACGAGGCTCTTCATTTCTAGTGCACTCTTGCGTGGGACATAAATGAAGCTATAAAAATTACAAATTTATAGCTCCAACACTGGCTGAGAGATGGTATGGAAGAGCCTTTTTGCTGGAGTATGAGCAATAAGAATAGATATTCGTGATATTATATTTGTCACGAGATTTCTCACATTTTATCCACTTGCATATATTATGAATATATATTTTGCAGGTGTCTCTCTCATATTCACGGTAACAATTTTAAATAACTTTAATTGCACTAAATTCACTTTACCATCCGTGGCTAATGGCTCAATTCCGCCAGAGTGAAGACAAAACGACCCATAAGATACTTCGGTAAGGAAAGTGATAATTCAATTTGGCCAGAGTCATATATCTCGCCTCAAAGCCACAAAAAGCACATGTATGGCAAAAAATGGACACTCGCGATGATTTATTGATACAATTTTGCCATTATTTATTTTCTTATATAGAAAATCTTCAAATGGGAGACATTTGAACTATAGGGACAGAAAGTGTTGCAGCATAAGTAGGTTTAGGAGCGTTAGTTTAAGAAATGAAGGGGTTATGTTGGGAAAGAAAATTAGGTCTGAAATATTTTACGTAAGGGAAAGGTGGGCAAGTTGGCGCACTAAAATGATACCTTTATTATCTCGTTCAAAGATTTTTACAGCGCTGAATTTTAATAAAAATTCTCACAAACTCTAATAAAAACGAAATAAAGCAAATAACAAAACTTTATTAAAGACAAAAATTAACATAAACTGTCCGTCTTTCCCCGATATGCTTATGGTTGTTGTAACTGAATGTGGAAACGTTTCAACAGCCCCCAAAAATTAGGCTAAAAAATTGGACTAAATGAAACAACTTTGAGAAAAGTCTATAAGATTTAACAATCATGAATAGAAATATGTAGCTAAAACAACGTCCAAGAATTTGCCAAGTTCAAATTACCCTATAAGCAAAGTGCCTAGACTCCGTCATTTGGCCGAGAATGACGATCGGAAGAGTTGGAAAGGAAGTTCATGAATTTCTCTCTTCCACTCACTTGTATCTAACATTGTTTCGAGTGAGCAAATTCAGTGAGTTTTGCACCCACCCATTGTGGCGGAAGTGGGAGAAAGACAAGGCGGTGAAATCGATTCCTCGGACGCCTCCGAAGAGGCATTTGTAGGATGAGAAAAAAATTAGCCAAGTCTCTGCAAGCAAGAAATCCTTTTTTGCGCCAAGGACTTGGTGATACATGGGTGAGGGTGGGTCTTATGGGCAACTCTTTTTGGTCACGTAACACCAAAACCGCCACTGTTTCATGGAATTCATTTGGATTTGCCAATGCCAAGAAGATACTGGTGTGGGCGCGCCCCACATTTTTGGGTGTGGGAAAAGTGAGAGGAAAAATAGGGGAAGAACAAAAAAGGAAAAAGAAGAAAATGGTTGGAAAAGGAAAAGTGTACAATGAGCAGTGCAATTTATTCCTGGCAACCTTTCGATGCACTCTAAAAAGATCCGCTGTTCCCATTTTGCCCCCCCAGTTGAGGCCCAAGATTGCAAGACATGGAGGGTGTTCCAAGAAATTCCCTCATCAGTGCTCTTCCATATAGGATCAAAGGGGACTTTATCTGGGAGGATTTTAAAACCCAAATACGAATATTTTCGATTTTAGAACAACAACCTTAAATATGTTAGAATATTTGGGGAAAACAATTTTTTTATAAAGAATTTTAACAGAAAAAAATAAACCTCTTGATATTGGATTTATTCCTCTCTGAACCTTTCAAGGGGGAGATATTATGAACTGAAGTGGTGTACATTTGAATTGAAGATCGTGAAAGCTTTTGAAAGTTAAATGGAACTGTTAAGATAATTAGAGTAGTTTTGAAAGCTTCCAAGAAAGATCAGGAGCTTTGGGAAGTTCTTCCAGAGCCTTAGATTTTTAAAGAGCTTTTGAAAAGTTTCAGGAGCTTTTAAGAAAATTCCTAAGCTTCGAAAAATATAAACTCGATTAGCTGAAAGTTTTCCAAAATTTCTGTAAAGCACTGCAGAAATTTACGAGTATTTTAAAAAAATCTGTAAAATTTGCAAAGCTTTCGTAACAGTTTTTGAAAGCTTTTGAAGTTCTCTCTAAACTTTTAAAAATTCTGGAAAGTTTGCAGATTTTCTTAAAGCTTTCATAGAAAGATTTAGAAACTTTTCTTAGAAAGCTTTTAGAACGTTTCCTTTAGAAAGGTCTTTTAGAAAGCTTTCGTAGAAAGCTTTTTTAAAAAGTTTTCTTACAAAGTTTTCTTTTGAAGCTTTAGTATAGAAAATAAAATGAATAGGATGAAAGCTCTTTAAAGCTTATTGAATTGGAGCTTTGGGGAGCTTTTCTACAAAATATGGAAGTGCTGGAAGTGGTGTACGTCTTTTTTACCATAATAACTCCCCCCTGGAATTCTTTTCCTCTTGGATGCCGAGAATGCGGCTGCATTTTTGTTCATTTCTTGGCGCGATTGTGGCAAGTTCTCGCCTTTCTTTTTGTCCTCCTGGGCCTCGAGACACCACATATGCGGGTGGGATCAGGTCATAGGGCGGGTGGATTACACAAATGTTTCACAATATGCTTATAAATTATTACCCATGTGTTGGAGTCGATGTGGGGGTGGCAACAGGAGGGAGTATAAAAAATACAGAGAGAGAGTGACTTCTTCGGGAAATATACCGGCACACAAACTCAGTCTCTAACTTGATGCTATTATAAATTTAAGATGCGATTTTTGTCCTCGTTTCCCGTGGTTTTGGGAATTGGATATTTATTTCACGAGATTCCAACAAATACCCGCCACACCGGAGTGTGAGGGTGGAATGTATGAATAATTCAGTCGAAGATGCTGCAGCTGGTAGGAGTATCATGTATTTTTCTACAACCATACTTTGAGATTGATTGTCTCACAGTTTGCTCTCTGGCTTTTTGCAATAGAATATTTTTCTTGCAACTATTCTTATGATCATTTGCGGGTTATAGAGTCACGTGACTCTTCCTTTTTCACCTCTAAAATATCTCATTTGACGATTTGATAACAAATTTTCACCCATAACAGTTCAATTTCAAATTTAGGACATCAATTTGAACGGAAATTGATTCGCGCATTCAATTTAAACAGTTTATAGTTCCTCTCAATCTCTTCAGTTTCTTCGGGGAAAAAATGTTGTTTCTGGTGAATTGTAGAGTCAAAAAGACAGCAGTGAAGAATTTTGGCCTTGTTAGAATCACTTGCAAGATTTCTTCAAGATACTTCAGTGGTCGCAAAAATTAGCATAAATAGCTGTTGGTTTGAAAAGAAGCTATAAGTATGTGAAATCAGTGGGAAGAGGAAGAAAATTTGCAATATTTATTAATTTTTCAAGTGAGATAGAAATGATGCCACGAGAGATAAGACAGTGCCAAAAATTTTCTCTCCTTGTCTCAATCGAGATGTTGGGTGAATAATTCTGTTGAGAAATCAGTGAGTCGAGATTTTGCTTTGGTTGGAAGACTTGTCCATTGAGTGAAGAGCTACCAAATTGCCGTCAGCTCTTGTTCTTGAAAATCATTTCAACGATATACAGCTACCGCCCCGTTATCATGGATCTCCCATCAAAATGTTGATTATAAATAGAGACAAGGCTAATAAACTTATAGTATGGAGAGAGAGAATCCTATATGAATTGGCTGCTGTTTGATGTAATCGTCACTTAAGCCAATTGCTAAGGCTCCCTCATCTCGTCATCTCAACTCAAAATCTTTAACTCCTACTTGCCTTTCTAACAGAGGCACTCGCAAATGTATGTAATTACAGCTGCAGGATAGTTATTCTATCGATGGGATTGAGAGAAGAACCATGTTATACATTTTTCTTGGCCATCATCCATCTCTTCTGCGCGTCACCAGTAATTTCATCCCAACGACAAGATGCTGGAATTTGTCTATCGCGCTGAAGTGTGGAAAATTAGCATATATACCATCTGAGAGACTGAACATTAAAATTATTGTTCCGATGAATCTCATCAGAGGCAATCAAAATATCTCTCTCTTTTATCTCACTCGACACGAGATTATTTTACGAGGTCTCTCTCTCAGCTTCAATCTCGCGGGGAATTGGCTCCATATTGATGGGCATCAAATTGATATTTTTTTCGCCTTCATTTTTATAGCGGGAGGAAATTCCACATTGATCTCTCATTCTCTCTCATTTTACTGCGTGTTCCAATTTGAACAATAATTTTATAGTGGTACCAACATAAATCCATCCGATTGATGAAATTTTACGCGTCTCTTGATAGAGATAGCGTTCAATAATCTGTCTTGAGGAATTAAGAAAGCATAATAACGTCATATAAAGCTAAATTCGGGAAAAGATTGTCTCTGAAATTTTGGCATGAAAAATTACTAATTGTGCCATTTTATAAGGCAAAAAAAAGTATTTATAGAGTAATATGAGGGGAAATATGAAATAAATGATAACTGATTTTGATGGTCAATGAGAGGCTGTAAAAGATTTTATGGCGAGTAGAAGGAGCAAGAAATGAGAAAATTATTAGTAGTAATTACAGCTGGTGATTGCAACTCCAGAATGTTTATTTAAATCTCTCTGTAGCATCCGATTGTGATCTACACACATTTTACGACGTAGCTCGATCATCGCGATTGCTGGTGGATAGATGTAATCAGAGGGTTGTGAATAATTGCTCCTATCCTCAATCATGCCCATTGATCAACCCTCTCTTCATTGAGGTGAGCGTTTGATTGATGAAAAGTGATCGACGCCGCCGAGGGCGTTCGTGATCTTGGCCGTTGAACGGAGATCTTTTTGTCTCCCCATTATGATTCCCGATCACGCGACGGACCCCAGATGCGTCCCGAATTGAGAGGTTAATTGCGGCGCGGTGAAAGAAGTCAAGGTGATATGTCACCTTTTCTTCCAAGATGGTCTTCGCTGGCCATTGGCGGATAGTCACCGCCTCGGTAGCGATAGTGTGAGCCCGCGAAAAAAGGCATTTATTTGATTCACGAGATCGCGAATTTCCCTAACGACTGATCGTACACCCAGTGGTCGTCTCACTCACTCATCGCGCCGAAGAAGTGTTTGTGAGCAAACAAGGTGTCTCTCGGCGAAAAGCGCGCGCTGTGTATATTCGGTGTGTGGCGCAAATGGCAAGAGTTGCACCTGTTCGTCAATCGGAGGCGTCTATTGGCGCTCGCGCTGGGTGTGGGTGGGGGGAGTTTGTTCAGTGGGATCCCCCACATCATGCCACTAAGTGGGGCTCCTCCATAGACGCGCGATCTATGGCACTGAGCGCGCACCTCGGTGAAGCAATATTCGCATCTGGGCTGCCGTCGTCTTGATGAGCACCCACGGGCGTTCTTTCTTACACCCAGGAATGCTCTCTCGCGCACCCATGTACTTAGGGCGCCCAGATGGGGCTGTTCAGGGACACGCGGGGCGACCGCGAAGGTGCCCTCGGGGACTCATCTGCGTGTTTCATGTAATTTCCACTGCAGACTTCGAAGATCACTTACGCGAAGCCACACAATTTACCATCCGACACAACTTCTTGTGTTCTACCTCATGTACACATGAGAATGATGCGTGTGATTGATAATCATCTTTGGAGGAGTTGCTCGTCGTTTTTTTTCATTCTCTCTCTCAATTTCTTGTACTCTGCAATTTTGTTCCTGTCCACCAAAGGCGGGGTGGAATGTTTGGGGTGAGGAGTAACAAGTCGAAAGACAAATTGCGAACAATGTTGACATATTATATAAATTTATGGAATTTTGTGGAAATTATCAGGTTAAATGCTGGTCTCTGGGCAGGGGAGATTTTGTAAGGCTTTATGATTTTTATCAGTCAAATGTGCATTAAGAAAAAAAACAGTAATAAATAATTATGAAATATAAAATTACAGAAATAATAGGGGATTTTTAAATTACCGTTTAAAAGGCGCGATTCAAAATTAAATAATTGAACCTTTTAATGATCTTTAGATCGTGTACGATCCATAAAACAATTTTTAAAAAACCCTATAATTTTATTTTTCCGAAAATTGCTTTGGGGTAACAAAACTAATTTCTCTAATTTCAGATAATATTTTTTTAAAGAGAAAAATTAAAGTGGACGTGTTTTCTGGAAAACTTGTGTTTCAAGAAAAACTTTAGATTATTTTTGGGTCAATTTGGCTTAGCTTTCAAGATTCATTTGGAAATTTTTTCGAAGCAGCAACGAACAAACTTTGGAGAACGAATAATCGAAGAAACAGAAAACAAATTCAAGAACGAATAATCGAAGCAGCAACGAACAAACTTTAAAGAACGAATATGCAACAACGAACAAACTCAGCGAACAAGAAACGAAGCAACGACGAACAAACTTGAAGAACGAATAATCAAGCAACGACGAACAAGTCGTGCAAATAAATTTGAGCCTTTAAAATTTCTATTAGGCTTTTTTAAACTTAAACATTCAGATGTTTTTTCCGTTGATTTTCGGACTGATAATTCTAAAAATTCCCTTGCAGTTAATTTAGCCATTAGTGTTTGATCTTAAAGTCTTGTTTATAAGCAGATTAAAGTATATCACAAACTGATGACGTCTTTCCAAAAAAAAATTCATGGTGAGGCATAGAGTGAGACGCTTGCACGTGTGAAGAATTAGAAGTCAAACAGGCCATTGCCACTAAATTTAAATAATCATATCAATAGAATCTATGTCAAATTCCTGCTGAGCTTTCCCATCTTTCGCTCATATCTCTCATTATTAATTACAAAAGACGAAATAACATAAGTCATTAAAAGTCGCGTTGGAATATTTAATTAGGCGTAATTTTTTTTTCCTCTCTGAGAATTTATTAAAGATGATCAGATGAGCATATATTATAGTAATTTTATTGCAAACAAATCAGCACGAATTCTAACTATTGAATTTTTAGCAATTAATCTGACAATTTATGATTCTTCCAGCTTCTCCTTCTGTCTCTCAATCACCACGTAAATTGCCTATATTGAATTTCTCTTCAAGAGGGACTGAGAGAGTTAAGAAAAAAAAGGCGATGGAGCGAATGTATCATTTCATTTAGCCAACACAGCTTGTCGGACCTCTTGCACGCTGTCTCGTTGCGTGAGACGCGCGAGAATGTTTTTATTTTGATTTTGCCAGTGTATGTACGGCTCATATTGCATCTAAAAATGGTCACCATACAGTTGACTTGTTGCACCCAAATTTAGAATTAATAAAAAATCCCACCTCAGGTCGTCCGATGGTCATTTTTGGTTAGGTTGATGATCACCCATTGCGGATCACATTCCATCAATGAACGCCATATCTTGTGGAGGAGGACGCAATGATAAAGGAGTAATGGGGAGAAATTAGACAAAAGCAATTGTTCATCATAAAAAAATGTTTATAAATTGAAAGAAAAAAGCGATGAAGGAGACACAAGAGACGCCATGAAGAAAGATCATCGACGACTGAGGAGAGATAAGGTGCAATAGAAAGACTTCCATCGGCGCATTCATGCAACGATCATCGTGTTGGAAGGTGTAAATTGGAAATGTATCTAACTATCGAGTGCTCACCTCATTAATCATGAATTAATTAAATCTGCATGTAACAGTCGCCAATTATGAATTCCTCTCTCTGTGACATTGAGGCAGACCGTGTGAAAATTTATGAATTTTCTCCTTAACGTCACTTACAAGCAATTTCGATTGATATCATTCGAAAATATTCAATTAAAATTCGTTACATGGTAAATTAATCCATTTCACAGGTGGGAGTCGCAGAGGCGACAATTGACTGGCCGGTAAATTAAATAAATATCAAAAATTCCAGTTAGAAAAGTGTTTCAAAAAGTTAAAAATTTAAAGTTATTTTTTTCGGGGAGATAAAAAAAACTTGTGGCCACTTCTACGCCCATCTCTGGGTGGATCATCTTATATGATTGCAATTGCGAACGCGCGTGCGACATGCCGAGAAGCCAGATTTGGTCATTGTGTCCAAGTCTCTCGCATTCAGCCTCGGAATAGTTTTTCCACGCAATTATGGCAAAAACGACACGCCAGCTCCCCAATAGTGCATTGAGTGAGTCTAAAGAAAAAGTTAATAATGTGTAATATGGAAAAATTGCATCAAAGAGACAGACAAGACACAGTTTGGCACATACCAAAGTGGCAAAATGCATCCATTCACTCTATAGAAAATCTCCCTCTCGTCTTCCACAACAAAGTATTAGTTTCTTTCTTAGTGAAACGTTTAAAGGCCTGCCATATCACCATTTTTGTTAATAAATTGAATGGTTGAGATAGATGAGGATAGACAGAGAGCAAAAAAATGCCCCAAGATTAACTAAAGAACTTGTTTTACTTGGAGACTTTTTTCTAACTTGCTTCTACCTTGGCTTCTTCAAAAGACTTCTATGCAGCACCAGAGAAGGTGTTCTCGCCGGGTGATTGTGGATGAGAAAAACTCCGTGCAATGGGTGGAAATTAATGGAAAATACTTGAGAAATGTTCAATTGACAGATTTTACACGCTCTGTGATCTGTTTGAGCAAATAATTGCAATTTGAGTGTAGCAAATGAAAAAATAATTCATACCATCCGGTCTTATTGGGAGGAAATTGCGGCAAACCACATGCACAGTGACTTCCAACTACCGCAGCTCACTTTATCTATATATACCATAAACGGTAAGACACACTGGCAGTAACAAGTGTAAATACAAAGTATTTTACTAAATAGTGGAAATTTTGTTTAAAATTTTCTTTAGGAAGTTACGCAACGCATTACAAATCAATTTAAAAGTTTGGAGATCAGAGAAACAGATCAATATGTATTATTTCAATAAATTGATGAAAGTTCTCTACATTCTTTTCCTGCTTTTTCTCTCTTCAAAAATTGAGCAAGAAAAGACAAGAAACTTCCTGAGGAATTCCTCTGGGAATTTCCAGGGAAATTTTTCACCAAAACGTCCAAAACGCGTTGTGAAAAATTAAGAAGAATTTTAGAAGAATTGTTAAACGTGAAACGTTTTTTAAAAAAATTAAGAGAATCTTTACGAAATTTTAAGCGCTTTTAAGAGAAATTAGTGATTATTTTTGGGAAATCGCCAAATTTGTAGGAAATTATTAGGCGCGTAGCGCTTTTGAGAGAGAATGGGGAATTTAATTTTAGAAGAATTGTTAAACTAAAACAATTTTAAGAAAAATTGATGGCATCTACGAAATCGTAAGCTTAAACAGTTCTTAGGAGAAATCAGCGTAGGAAATCGGTTATCACGAAGAGCTTTTAAAGGAGAAATAAACAAATATTAGAAAATTATTAGGCGCGTAGCGCTTTTAAGTGAATATAAGCGATATTTTAAGTTAGATTCGATTCGAAGCGTTTTTCAGAGAAAAGGCGCTGGAAAAGCTCCTGATTCAACTGAAAGATATTTTGCCGCTTCTTGTTGGATTATCCCGGAAAAATCTTTTTAGGAACTCTTCTTTGTTTCTCCCCCGAAAATACGATTAAATAGCTTTCAACCGTAAGAATCTGCTGATAGAATTTTTACCGTGTGACAGCGGCATAACTTTTAATAAATTCCATCATTAAATTTTTGCAAAACTATTTTCACAATTTCCGTTCTATCAAAACATTTTGACCTAAAATCTGGTGTGTCAACTCTTCTGTGCGTTAGTGTTTTATAAGAAAATCACTTGAAAAATATGTGATGGAAATCAATATTATGTTTAGAGAGCTTATCTCAGGGGATTTTCAATAAAATATCTCAAATCTCTGTGAAAGACTCGAACTTTGGCGCCTTTCGACGAGAAATTTTAATGAAAATTAGTATTCTCACCGTGAGAATGATGGGGTAAAAGAAGTTCAGTGTTGAAGGAGTTGTAGATAAGAAGTCTTAAATAACATTTTCAATACGCATTAGTAGCATGATAATAAATGTCTCTTTTTGTAGTTTATGATAAGAATATCTTGGGGAAAGACAGTGTAGAGAGAATGCTTTGTGTGGAGACCTCTCAAGATGGACCGGCCAGAGAGAAATGATCGTGGAATTCGTTTTCTTTGGTGGGAACAGGAGAAATAAAAGTAGAAAAATAATCATTTCAGGTATTTTAGTGTTTTCAACATAAATTTCACGATGATGCGCGATATAATACATTTTCACCGGTTGGTGAATGATCTGGGTGGGAGAGTGAGACAGAGATGTTATATATGTTGGTTGAGTTGGAAAAAAGGTAGTCAAACGCTGGCGATTGTAAAATCGCCATCAAATCTAAATTAGATCACGAAGTGCTGTATTAAATTGTGAATTGGAGTGGCAGAAGCCGGCCAGCTATAGCTACTCTGGAGGTTGGGAAACGATCTCACCCGCGAGATTCGAGCAAGACGAGAGGCTGAATTATTGGGCGATTTGCATATAGGCTGCCAGGGGAGAGAACATCAACCAGAATGATGTTTCAAGCCACAGAGAACACGGTTGAATATTGCCTCATTTGCCTTTTATGCATTTTTCAAGCAATGCGTCTCGATGAGACGCCCAACTGACAGATTGTGGTTGATTTTCTTGTAGGATTTCTCACACCATAATATTGGCCATTTCTCTTCTTTTTGCTCACCTCTCCTTTTATAACCTACGCGCCATAAGAATATCATTTTATATTTTACCTCCTTTGCGTCTCACAATTTGCGCGTTTTGCCCCCGTTCCGCGGGTCGATTTGTTGGGTTAGCTACTTGAATTAAAAATAATTATTCCCCGCGCGATAGAGGTGTCCATTTGTGTGTGTGGTTGATTTATTCAAATCTAGATGTACTCCACGGAACACCACAAAAGCCCCAGCTGCCTCATATGCGACCCATCCGTGAGGCAGAGAGCATTTTGAGTGCTTGCTTGTGAAAAGATCGTGCGAGGAGCGAAAGAGTTCGATAGAGACGTTAAATATGATCGAGTTATGACTTACCACCATCTAAGAGATCTGTAACGAGAATGGGAGAGAAAAAAGAACCATTGTAAGTGAAATATTACAAATGACGACTCTATTTCAATTAGCTTTTCATCTTCTTATGAGACTTTAACTGCTACATAATATTCATATTAATAAATTTTGAGCTTTCCACATGACATTTTATGATTCTCACTCTTGTGGCTCCATTAGAGAGCTTCATAGGAATCTGGGATGTAGGATTTAGGGTTTACTGAGTGTGATTTCAAATGCTTCAAGAATTTGTAATTAAGAAATGAAATCGTTAAACTTCATCAGAATAGACAAAACTAATTTCCAAATGGGTTAAGAATAATTATCGGTAGTTAAATTGTACGAAGAGTGTCTTAGAATATCTAAGAATTATTAGAAATATTTAAATAAATCATAATTACATAAGATTATGGTGCTGTCACACGGCATAATTATCCAATTACAGCGTATTTTCCAGCGGAAAATTATCATATTTTCACACATATCCAGTCTTAAAACTCAATAAAAGATGGGAAATAAAGCTTTTTAGCCTAATCTGGAGCTTTGAAGTACTGAAAAAGCTTCACATTCAATTGACCAGTTAATCTAATAAAAAATAGTCAGTATAATCACTGAGTTTTCACTGAAAAATTAAGCATTCTAATGTAATAACCATTGAGGCTTTCTTAAGCTAATTTTCTTTCTAAATTAAACATCAAGTGGGAGATATTATGGCCAGAATGGTGTACATATGAATAGAAGTGCATGTGAGCTTTTTGAAGTGGAATGGAAGTGCAAGGATAACTCAAGAAATTTTGAAAACTTCAAAGGAAGAGCTAGAGCTTTGGGAAGTTTTTCCAGAGCTTTATAAGTTTTTTTTATAGCTTTTTGAAAACTTTCAAAAGCTTCTAAAGAAATTCCTAAACTTTGAATAATGTAAGCTAGATTAGTTGAAAGCTTTCTAAAATTGAAGTAAATCTCTACGAGCATTTGAAAAAAGATCTGGAAAATTTGTAAAGCTTTCGAGTAATTTTTAGAACTTTTGATGTTCTCAAAAGCTTTTGAAAATTCTAGAGAGCTTTATCAGATTTTCTTGAAGCTTCCAAAGAAAGCTTTAAGTTTCGTAGTTACTTCATAGAAAATTCTAGCTTTCTTTGGAAAGCTTTCTTAGAAAGCTTTTTTGGAAAGAGTTCTTAGAAAGCTTTTTGAAAAGCTTTTTTGTAAAGCTATTTTAAAAAGCTTCCTTAGAAAGATTTAGAAGACTGTATAGAAAATAAATTTGATAGGATGAAAACTCTCAAAGCTTTCGTATATCTTTCTGACCATAATATCTTCCCCTTGTTGAACCTCTTTTACTTTTCCCCTCAACATTTGATCAAATTAAAGCCCATTCCATCCACTTCTTTCACCTGTGAAATGGTGTCAATCGAAATTACTCAAATCACCACTCGAGCAATCAAAAGCTGGAGGAGAGCAGACATGAGGAAAAGCTCCCTCATAGATCATCTGTCACGGGTGATCACAATCGCGAGTGTATAAAATTCATCATCGGTAATTATTTAATATTAACTCGATTTCGATGCGAGCCACTCGCGCATTCAATAGACATCGATCAATTGCATCACCACAGCGTTCAGCGAGTGATTTATGGTCCCCATCGTCTTTTTCGTCTGACAATTTTCCATTTGCAAAATCTCTCCCCATTCAAAGTTTAAAAATTTTCATCTTTGCAATCTTGTACGAGAGTCGCCTCGAGATGCGTGCATCCAAGTTTAAGTGCAACACACACACCACTTGGTAGCCATTTGTTTGCCTTCTTGTTGTGCAATTAACTCATGTAGATTTGTTAAATTAATTGCTTTACTTGTGCTTAATTGTTCTTCTGACGATTTTCACATGGTGGAAGAGCCTCCCTGGGTCATTATTTAACTAAACATTTTCCTCAACCCTTTGAATTTTTCGCCTCATCAAGGTGACAAGCATATAAGCAAGGCCAGTAAACTTTGGAAGCTGCTGCCAATGTGAGTATCTTTTTCTCTTTCTTTTTGTTTTTGATGATGAAAAAGAAAGACTGTTAAGAGTGAATGCCCACCCTCAGTTGAGAGTATGGAATATGGAAAGCGATAATCAATTTCTCAGTACCATCCCATCCATCAACGGCCCCAGGAATCTCTGTTGGCACGTTTCACCCATCTCTTGAGATAATTCACGCAGTCCATTGAAATAGAAGGAAGTCTGACAGAAACACTATAGAGAGGAAAGTCTTAATGAAGGTACAACACAATGAGGTATCCGTAAACAAATAACGCGTTCCTTTCTCATAATTGAAATCAATTAATCATCTCGATACACCCTTTCCTATATGGGTAAAGTCTTCTGCATTCGCGCCATGTGGCTTATTCTTCCCCTTTTTTATCTCCTTTTTATACCTCCTCCGTCTAATAAATGCATATATTATTGCTTGGGTGCTTTACGTTACTGGAATTCACATGAATTGCCAATGCTCTATTAGACACCCAGAAATCACGGTGGTGGTGGGAGAAGCGGAGGAGCGAGATTTCAGGTGGAATTGTAGGTATATGATCTTTTTTCATAATGTATAAACTGTAATTGTTATTGGACCTCAGCGTGAGTCAGTAAACCACCACCGGTGAATCCAAAAGCCACAGTGTCCGTGGTCTTTCCACCCAACACAATCCATCACATCCACCACCATTACTGACCATCTCGATTCCTGCCCAAGAAGGCGATCCAATTTGATTTATTGCTTGTTAAACAAATTGATCTGGGCACAGAAGAAGAGCGTGTCAGGTTTCTTCTCACAGGGCTCTCCAAGCGAGGCCATTCGTGGGGCTGAAATAGTGGGCGATCCATCCTAACACTGACCATTGCACGAGATCTCCAAATCAAAACGTGTAAATTGTGCGCAAATATGCGTTAATTTGAAGTATGTGACTTGACAATTATTGCCCTCCTAATTTCTCACACGTCTCCCCTTTCCCTTCACACGCACGGAGAATTCAATGTTAAGAATGTCTTAAAAATTTCCAGATAAGATTAAGCCATTATTTCACTGATTGAGTCCCCTTGAGGAATTGCCCTATAAATTGTTAAGATTTTTGGGAGATTTCTCGACAAACTTGTTGATTTCCATAAGGAAAATATTAATTTAATAATCTCAAAATAAAGAAAAGCCCAGCACATAATTTTTAATGGTACCCACAAATACTCAAATCAATCGATTATAATTCCACCTGAGGCGGAGGGAGGAGATCAAGAGGATATCTGATCAATTTTATGACATCATTAATTGCCAAAGGTAGCCCCAGCTAATTAATCCTATTCTGTATTTCCCAACCAGTGACTCTCTCTCTCTCTCTCTCGGAAGAGATTTACATCTCGAGGGCGCTCCAGAAACACAAAACCCACCCATCCCAAGGCAATCACATAGCCAATCGATATGGGCAGATCCGGCCCACAAACAGTTTAAGAGCAAATCCCTAGGATTTGCTAATCGCATCACAATGTGAGTCACTGGGCATAAATTGGAGGCGAAAGAGCGACATAAATTGATCACAAAGGTAAGATGAAGTACTATGGCTCCTCCTATATATTGATTATCTCCCCAAATTAATTAGTGCTTCTCTACAGAGACCTTTTTGTCTCACCACCGCATCCAAAATCGAGATGCTCGTGTATCCACATTCTCAATTAACCAAATTGAAGACGGTAAATCCTTTGGTGCAACTTAAGCTAATTTGTGAAAACATTCCCATATTAGTTAATTTTTTGTACATCTCCTTTCACCACAAATTTTCCCCTCCCGCTTTGTCGGAGTTTCCGCCTCGAGGAAAAAAGAGTCTCCCCGACAATCGTCTAAAGACGACCAAGAAGCACGACAAGCAAATTCAATGGTTCTCCCAATCCAGAATGCGCAAATGGCATAAAATGGTCTTTTATATGAAAAGTGTGCAAATTTTATGGCGTTTCGTGTTAATTGTATTATATAGCTTCACTTTATATTTTCGATGGTGATTCTTGAAGCTCAAATGAGGCATATTTAACGGTGTGAGCAATGAAGTTAACGAGGCACAAGTTGCTTATTTCATACAAGAAACACATACACAACATTGCCTAATTCGGTGGAGCATATTTCCCTCTTTCTCGTGCTGCTCCTGTCGCTCTTTCTCAAATGTTCATGATTAAAGTCGGTACCCGAAGGTGGGAGTGTGCAATCACCAACTTCTTGACCATGTCTTCAGCAATCATGCCATACCCTCACTCGTTCAATCGCATCACTTTTACGATGTCCTCTGGGCTCCAGCGAAAAATTCCTTCAACATTAACGAGACACCATCTCTCCCTCAATTTAGATGTCAATCGTAAGTTTATGTTCAATTCAAGGTATAAAGCCCTGTTAAGATGGGGCCAAGTACAGGGCGTGGTTCGGAGGTCTTGTAAGTTTTTAAGTGCAACTGGAACATTTTATCGCATAAAATAAAGCCAAAATCTCAAAAGTTTCATGTAAAGTTGGTATAAATTTGGTTTTCACGAGTCATTATCATCTGGATTTCAAATCGAATCTGCTGGATTTTAAAAGTTAAACTGATCTACATCTTAAAGCAGGTTTTATGGATCGGGTTTTATGGATGTAAACAGGCTTTTGAGATGTTGGTTTGAACCTATGAGTATTCGGTCAGACTGTCTATGGACAATAAACCAAGATTTTACATATTATCAGTTTGATTTGATCAGTTAGCCAGTCAGCTTAACAGGTTTTGTAAGACTAACTTTAAACCGACTTAAACTTATTCATTATCATAAACAGTTTTTTAACAAAATCAGTTAGTAAAACTGGTTATAGCCAGTTAAAAGCAGTTAACTAAACCAGTTAAACTATTCAGTTTAACTAATGTTTATCAGTTAAACCAGTTAGTTTAACTAGTAGTTTATTAGTTTTGCTATAAGGTAACTTTTTAACAAAACCAGTTTTACAAAAATTTTAGTTCACTTGAGCTTTAAGAAACTAACCAAGACCTGAATCAATATCAATTTTTAAGTATAATTGTTAGTTTAACTGTTAAACCAGTTAAAGTAGCTCAGATTTAACAAACTTTCATTATACTAATCATATGGGTTATTATCTAGAAAGTCAGACTAAAACTGAAGCATTTGGTCTCCCCGTTTCAGTTAGTAAAACTTTTCTGCTTTCAGATGTATTTCTTGTATTTCTTCCGAATCCGGTAAATGAGACTCCCAGTATCTGTTTTTGCTTCTCCACGGTTGTAGAAGACAATAATTGAGACGAATTTGTAGAAAGATTTATGTGATCATGAGAGTTTGTGTCGTTTTTTGTGCATCGACCAAATTTGTATTATAATAGCATCGATTAGGGAAATTTCATTAAAGCCATTCTTCTCGTTCTCCCGCTAATGGGGAAGTTCTTTTCGGTGTTTGTCTGGTGTTTTTTTTTCTCCTTCATTTCTTTTGCCGCAAATGCGAGAATTGAGATGGACAAATTGAATAAAATTGAAAATTGACCTACGGGAAAAAGTGTCTTGACGAGCGCGAGAGGGAGATGATGAGGAAATAAATTTTAATAATTTAACACCTCCTGGTATCTGCAGTTTTGGTGGATGGTTCTCACACATCCATCCTCAAACACATTTCCAATTATATGGAGCTCGCATAGGAGTTACGATAAAGTGTATAGAGAAGAGGAATGACTACAGAAGAAGCACTTAGCCACTAATAATTTAATCACCCGACCAACCAACTTGGGGCACATATTTAATGGTCGAAGCCTCTCAATTGAGTCGATGTCGCTCTCGAAAACACGATAAGCCAAACACCTCTTCGGCCCCAGCTGGCACCGTGAAAACGCGAGCATCGATCACCGATTGACCATGCGGATTGGATGAGGTGTAACTGTAATTAATCGCGCTATTATTATCTGAAAACTATTAGTCGGACGGATGTGTGGCATGAATCTCATTGAAAATTTCGTCTGAATATTTGTGGCAACTTTCTCACACTCTCCATCTCTCCCGTCATTCTTCACATGACGCTGTGACTTCTTCATGTGCTCATCAAAAGTCAATGGCAATCGATGGCAGGGCTTTCGAAATGCGACTTTGCAGGTGCCGCGCCAGAGTTTCCTCCAATTCTCTTCTCTCACTCCTATTGCCAGCCACAAATTGGCAACATCATCCCAACAATCGCCTTCCCATTCTCTCTTTCGCCCATCGCATGGTGAATAAATATCAACCCGTGATGGTCACCGTCCAGCTATATCCATTCCACTAATTAACATTCTCTCGCTCTCACGCGCTCGCTGGGCTTTCAGCGGGTGGAATTGAGTGGGTGACGTCAGACACAATGAATACACCAAGCGACAAAAGAGTAGAGACAGAACGAAAATTATCTTGAGATAATTGAAATAAGTTGTACGTTATTTTTTGAAAAAAAAATTTATGGTGTTGTGACACGGAATAGTTCTATCAAAAGATTATTAGAGTTTAAAGTTATTTAATCGCATTTCCTAATGGAAAGCGATCTCTGTTCTAAGAATATCGAACAAGAATTTTCCGGAAATACCCAGGAAAAGGGCAAAAAATCAATCAGTTGAATCAGGAGCTTTTCAGAGTGCTTAAAAGATCCTGATTCGACTTATGACATTTTCCGGACTCTTAG
>CAKKOB020000264.1:0-26107 GCA_918844115.2 Phlebotomus perniciosus | reverse complement strand
TCCACCCAATGCACGAAAAACCACATTCACGCAATCATTCTTTCGCATAAGCAAGTGGAAAAAAAGAAAAAGGAAAAATTTGTGTCATTGTTTGGGTTGTTTTGAGTGTGAAATATTTTACACTTCAATTGGCCTTTTTTTGTCTCGCCGAGGAGGAAAACCGCAGAAAATGGAATTACACACTCAAAAAAAAAAAACATTTCGTTACTGTTCTTTCACGAGAAAACCACACACGTTTGGATTTGCGGGAGGAAATTCTATGTGATGTGTGTCTCAATTGCTTATCAATTGCTGTGTGTCATATCAAACTATTAATATGATTTCAAAAGATTTTTTTTAAACAATCCCTATCAACTTTACAAACTGGCGTCACATAGTTTTTTTTTCTATTTTTCAGTGAATGATATTCCTAAATCGTACAGTGGTTGAGAGAAATTTGGGAACGATCCTAGGTTTAAAGTTAAGTATAAACATAAAACGATAACAAAACAGAAAATCATTTAGAAATATTTTAATTTCATGGAAGATTTTAATTTTTCTGTCTCAAGTTAAAAAAAAATTACATAAAATTTGAATAGCATTTCGTTGTTTTTTGACGTTTTTGATAAAAATTGTTTTGATTTGTCAAAATTATCTTTTTTATAAGAAAATACAAAAAATGTGCCTCTTTATTTTATAAGTTTTGTTTATAAAACATAACTTTTTTATATAAGAAACAAATTTAATAGCTAAACATGTCAAAGAATGTTTGTCTTTTTATTCCAAGATATATTTTATCTGAAACTGTTTTCCTTTAATGTGGACAGAAATACTTTTCATTAAAGATATTTAATGTATTCAGAATCCGTTTTCTTATGTGAATATCGCGTCTTTAAATTATATTTTTTTAAATGTTTTTTTTTTCCAAAAAAAAAGCAAATTAAATGTTTAAACGGTTTAAACATGTCAACTGGTATATTATATTTCTTATTCCAAGATACTTAATTTAATCTAAAAACGTTTTTCTTCTGTATAACGTGAACAGAAACACTTTAAGAAAACATTTTAGTCAAACATTATTCAAACTTTACAAACCCTATTTATGTAGCAAAAATTTACATATCATCAAAAGGATTTTATCCCGTATATCTCACCATCAATCGTCCCTAACCTCTTGCCACCCACTGTACCCAGTGTCTTAGGAGTAATGCCAGAGTCCCAGGGAGGGGAGAAAAAGATGCAGTGAAATTCTTTGGTGAAAGATAAAAAGATACGTCGTGGCTCTTTGAAAACAATGGTGTATTCCTATTTGTAATGTCCTTTTGTGTACCTCATGTATATCTTCTTATTCATTTCTCTGTCCTACTCTTTTTCTAAACACCACCATACGATCATTCTTTATCAATTCACTCGCGTAAATACAAAACACTCAACGAGAGGCGATTAAAATAAAATGAAAGAGAAAAGGCAAAAAAATAGCCGCGCGCAATCGTTGACTGATCGTATAATGTGTTTCATTGCACATAAAAATTTATTTACTGGACGATCGTCATTCACTATCTTGGGCGAAAGAGAATCACTCAAAATATACACACGCATTGGAGTGCAAGTTGAGGTGAATTTGAGACCGATTGAGGTTTCAACTGGTATGTTTGATGAAGAAAAAAAAGTTGGACATCAAGCCAAATTTATGCTACCAACCAGTGGACTTCTTCGCCTCTTCCGTCCCTCTTTCTCCCGCTTCTTTTGCCGTTAAGTGAGGCTTTTCTCTCCCCCCCCTCCCATTTGACTCGAAATTCGCCGTGGACCCAACGGAAAGATAAATTATTGATTGTGATCAATTCTCTCGCTGCGAGTGCGAAAAAAGATTTCCCAGGGTCATTTGGACCAAGAGGCAGGCTGTTATGCCCAGGGGCGAACAACTCGTTCAATTAGAGCTTTTTGGAGTGAAATAATATCAATATTTCGAAAAATATTTCTTCAATTTTCAAGATCGTTTTTACAAATTTCGAAAATTGGTTCTTCGATCTTGATCTTGAAATATTTTCGAAATTGGAAACTTTTCAGAAAACAATAAAAACTTTCAGGAAATTTTCAAAAACATTAGAAAATTTCGGAAAAAAATAAGAAGAGATAAGACAATTTCAAAAAATTGTGTAAATTGTGAAATTTAAAAATAAAGTAATGAAATTTTGGAAAATTCATGAAATTTTTGAGATCTTAAAAAGGTTTAGGAACTTCGAATTTTCCCCCATATTTGCCGATTTTTTTTTCTCCAAAATTATTAGCCCCCTGATCAGGGCTGTGTGAGTTGGATTAATCGATACGCGAAATCGCACTGCTCGAGCATTTATTGCCACAGTAATCCACTCAAATTGATCCACGAAAGATGCTTGACAATTTCCCACGATTCGATGGGTGTCTCTTGGTGATTCTGAGTGAGACACTGCTGAGATATCCAATCTTGACACCTGCTTCTTCAATAAAATTTGTATCATGGATTTATGCACTTGTTTCCATCATTGTTCACCTTCTCCGTCATCCTGTGTGTGTATTTTTCATCATTATATCCATTTTAATGCGCAAAGATTTCAAGTCCACACGCTGATGATGATCTCCGGGGAATTTAATGCTTCTTGGCTTTGCCCGCTGGATGCTGTTGTATTTGTACTCAAATTGGAGGTGGATTTCTTTTACTTGTTTCTTGTCTCTTTGGATCGTCTTTTTTTCCTCTCTTCGAACTTCTTTTTTCGAACTCCTCCAACCTCACTCACCCGCCTTACTATCCCACCACGAGGATGGTTAATTCTTCCTTTTTTTCTCTCTCATCTTACCCAACAACCATCATCATCTTCTTTTCGGGTTATTGCTGTTTGGCGCTGTGTTCCCCTTTTTTATGTCTGAATCGGATATTTCCATACCCACAGTCGCTCTCTCCCTCACACCAATTACCGGACACCGCAAGCAAGAAATGTTTTGTATAAATGTATTGAAATGTATTTTGTAATTGGCTATTTATTATACGACGGGATTTTTTTTTACTCTCTTACCTCCCTCCCGTTCATTCGAGATGGTGAACGAAAGAAGAGGCCAAGACGAGGGAATTAAGTGGGAAATATGCGGGAGGAGATGAAGACCATCACAGTTCATTTGAATTGTATACTGAGAGAAATTTATGGTTGGAAACTGTTAGAAAATAAAAAATTTGAATTTGACAAGTCGCACTTTTGACATAAATTTCCTGTCAAAGTGACAACTGCAATGTCAAATTTGACAGTTTCACTTGTCATTTCAAATAAAATCGTTACAAGCTCCTAAGATAGTTACAATTGCAAACTGTCGATTGTGTTTTTCCTAATCAACTTCTAAGATCGAATTCTTCGCGATTTTTCCGTGTGTATCACAGATGTACGTACAGTTAAAAAAAAATGAGTAAAAAGGAGGTAAAAAAATGAAACACCAGCAATCGAATAATCGATCCATCGACGATCGTTTCTCCGGTTGCTACTTCTTCCATCTTCCGTGCCGGGCAGTTTGATCTTTTTTTATTCTTTTGCTTATATTCCTCTCAATTTTCTTTTTCAATCTTTTTTTCATATCATTGTATATTCCCGCTGATCTTTCCCACAACACTACATATTTAACAACAATATGGGTGTGAGTGAGATAGATAGAGTCAAGGCATTGGTGAAATGACGCAGAGACAAAATGTTTCAAATATTCCATGTGATAGCGACTTTGTCGTCTCAGTCGCACATCTTTACGAGAGTTTATAGGGGGGCAAAAGGGAGAGATAACAGTGAAATAGAGTGGAGAGGAACACAAGAAAAACATCTTTCCAACTAATCATTGACTCGAATTTAATTATTGATCTACAAATTGTGATCTTCCATCTCATTTCCGTCACCATCACAAAGCACATTCACAGTGGTAAGAGCTTTCTTAATGGACTTTTCTCATCGCCTCGCGATCTCAGACGGTCCATCTCTCTCTCCTCCAGAGAAATGGCCACTCTTCTTGAATATTTAATAAATATGTTTGGCATAATTAATTGTGGCGGCAAATTGTCATGAGAAATTCTTCCGCGAAGCATTTTAACACAGAAATGGACAAGAATTTTATTTTTTATTTCGCATCACCAAAACCAAAAATTCCCATGCTCGCTCGCAAGAGAGATTCTGCGAGGGCGTTTCCATTGAAATCAACTCATTGAAGATTTTTACGATTGAATTCGACAAAAATTCATCCGCCGTTACATTTGGCCAGATGGAGTGCGAAAAAAAAACACGAGGGAGATGCGAATGAGCGGGGAAATATTAATAATTGTGAATTATAGCATCTTAATCATATTCAAATGGAAACAGACTTGGGGATTTTTTTTTATCCATTCCAATTTAACGGACTCCAACACATCGTTTTTATCGCATCTTTTTGCTCAAACACCCATCTCCTAATCATCCTATAGAAGTTTTTGGAAAGACTTCTATTGAGGAGCGATTAGAAGATGAAGAGGTTTCTTGGGTGAGAAAACCATTCACGTGTCGAGAGGAGGTTTCAGGTTTTTCAGAGAGAAATCACCATCAAACAGGGTGAAGAATGGGTTCAATTAACCGTTTTTAGCAAAGATTTCTAAGTTGTATAATAGTTGGGATTAGATAGTTCTAAAATATGGTTATTTAAATCTAGGTATTTGTGAAATCAGGCTCAGATTGCTGTTGTAGTGTTTCCATTGGCTATAAGTTATACTTCAGGGGAAAAGTATTTTCTACTATTTTTATGATCAATATTGCTTCGAGTTTATCAATTTCCTTGTCCTAATTCTTTTACGAAATTCTAAATTAGATCAGAATTTTTATATTCAAACCAAATTAGAAACTGTACTAAATTAGTACAGTTAGGTACACCCTCACTAAGTAACCCTATGTAAAATCTACATAGCGTGTGATGCATCTGTAAATGTATCTTCCAGTGCTGTAAAGTGATGGAGGCAAAAACGGACAAGAATTTTAGTACGGTGTAGCAATTAAGAATAAAGCTCGGTGAAGTGGAGGGACATAGAAATTTTTCGAAATTTTTCACATCGATTCGACAAACACGACAGTGTGGCTTCGGGGCAATTTGGCGTGCGGAAAGTCCAGCACCGGTGAGAGCGCATTTAATCGTGCCAGGTAATTTTATATTAGTTGCTAAATGTGCTGTAGATGGTGAACTTTTTTTTCTTTGCTTTTAGAGGAGAGCAAGTGGTTTTTACCAGCAGTGGAATGCAGCACCCACACCGGATGCGTGACACAAGACATATAAGATCCCGAGAGCCACAGCGGGTTTCTTTCTCGAAGAGAGTGGCGCAGAAAGAAAAGGAAAAAGAATTCTTTCTTTACTCTTGATCACCTCTCATTCACCCAGAGTACCTTTAAGCATACATACACTTCTTGTATCAAACATGAGATTCTCTATGCGATGTGGCTTGGACGAGGGGCATGATAAAAAGGTGGATTTTCTTTCTTAATTTCAAATTTAACACCTGAGCAACGGCATTTTCGTGTGTACAGCAATTTCCAACGGAGTACCCACAGGTCGTAGGAGAGGTGTTTTGAATTTCTGTGCTGTGTGAGGTTGTTAATCATAAGGCACGCAATTGGAAACCCTTTAACCCTTTCTCCTCGTTTGCACGGAGCCCCAAGCAGAGAGAGAGAGAGTGCTAACGGGCGGAAAAGTGATACGTCCCAAGGAAGCAGCACCTTTGATGGTGAGACCGTGTCGAATGTTATACCACAAGGAGAAGAAACACCACAAGAACCCAAAGAGAAGGAGAGAGATATGGAATGAAGACAAAAAGAACGACGCGTCCTATAATTTTATATTTTATATAATCGTATATATTTATTTTTTACGCAAATAAATCAGGCACGCAATCTCACAATAAAAGTCAATTTGAGTGTACCTTCTCTCTCTCACCTGTGCTCAGGTGTTTATTGAATATTGAGTGTTAAAAATTTAATGTGTAAAATACTGTGGTGTTCAATAAACAAGCATCACTTTGATCCACCTCTCTCACTTGCACACCCATTGCCCTTTACATGCATCTACCTCCCCAAGAACATAATACTTTTGACACTTTTGCGGTCAATTCGCGAAAGTTCCGCGCGCACGCACTCACGAACGATTCTTACACCCATAAATCGTGAATTAATTGCACTCCTGTACAATTGAGTGCCAATTAACAATTGCCGATGGAGGAACATAAAACCTTGGCCGTTGGGTGGAAAATTGGTGGCTTCTGTTGCATATAATTTAGTGATCCAAGGAAAGGTGGAACGGATGTGCGTATGTACAATCCAGGATAAAGAAAATATCTTTGAAGGATGTTTAGTGGTCAGAGATGGCGCTACAAGCAATTTCTTTATTTGAGAACAAAGTAGGATCAAGAAAACTATGGGTTAAATAAGAATAATACAAGTTTTCCGAAAAATTCACAAATTAAAGCCAAATCATTATTAGAAGTTAAGGTAGATCCAGACAATAAAATTAGTTTAAAATATTTGAAAAAAGTTGATTTTTTAATGAAGAATAAGTTTTAAGTAAGTCCTAAGCTTTGAGCTTTAGTCTAGCCTTAAGTTTTAAGCTAGACTTACGCTAGACTTAAGCTAGCTTGAAGCTTTACACAAGATTTAAACTAGCTTGAAACTCTAAGCTAGCCTCAAACTTTATGCCCTAAGCCATTCTTAAGCTTTAGGTCGCCCTTAAGCCAGTCTTAAGCTTGAGACGAGCTTTAAGTCATCCTTGAGCTTTAGACGAACCTTTAAATTTAGGATTGTCATAAACCTTAAGTTTTAAGCTAGAATTAAGCTTTAAACAAAATTTAAACTAGCCATAAACTTTAAGCTAAGCTTAAGCTTTAAACCATCCTTGAGCTTTATAGCGGGCATACACTTACGACTTAAGTCTCGTTCCTTTCCATTAGCAGCATACGAATTTTAGAGACTTAAGCCGTAGGTGTATGCCGGCTATTAGATCAGCCTTAATCTAGTTTTGAGCTTTGGACGAGCTTTAAGTCACCCTTAAGCTTTAGATTAACCTACAGATTAAAGATTGCCTTAAATTTTAAGTCAAGCTTTAAAATAACTTTAAGCCTCAATACGTAAGTCAGATCCAAACTATTAGCAACAAATATTTTAAAAATAACCAATTTATTAATGGTGTTTTGTTGGCTAATTTTGATAGTCTGATAGCTTAAATCTATTTTATGATTCCAAAACAATTTTGATCAAAAACCAAATTGTCAAAAGTCAAAAATGTGTCAAAATTTTGAAAATTCTCGATCCAAAAAACTCGGATATCAATTCAACCTTCCTCTTCATGAACAAAAACAAAAAATTACATAGAAATTTTTGAAAAAATTTGATATTCAACGGTTCTTAAATGATTAATATTTCTTCACGCAATTTTTCTCAAAGATGTTCCAAATTTTCCGCATCGTTTCCCCAACATATTCCCCCCACAGCTCATTCCAGAACTAAATCTAATTTGTTCACTAATTGCTTAACAATTCACACACGCGTTGTGAATAAAATTTTCCAATTGACCGCTCGCCAGTGGATCAATGGGAGGGCCGAGAGTGAATAAAAGTGTTGAAAAAAGTTGTCGCACTGCAGAAATAATATTGCCAAACCGCAAATTTGTGCGTTGTAAATAATGAGTATTGATTGAAAATGTGATTTTCATCAACAATATCGGAGCCCGTGAGCATCAAATGAGCATTTATGTGGCTTTGCAATGGCCATTTAGCACTGGCTGGTGCAGAATATTTGTGTGTCATCTCCGGCTGAAATGAACTCCTCATACAATTGGATGGAATTCCAATAGGGACAAAGAGAAGTTGGAGGTAAACAAATATGCGGGTGGTTTTTTTCTGATGTAAATTGACGATTCTCTCTTGAGGTTGTCGGTGTGACTTGTAAGACGGCACAGTCAGCGAAAATTTATTTCAATTTGTATGAAAAGACTTCAACGAAAAAGAATGAATATGAAAAAGAGCCACCCGCCGGCTCACACACAACTTTTTCAGCCACACAGGCCTCCCATATAAAATTAATCGGAATTAATTTTTATGTGAAGATAGGTAAATAAAAAAAATAATACTGGATTGAAGAATAAAAATCATGCTGACTAATCAGACACCATGCTCTTTAATTATTAAAATTATTGACTGATTTCTCCGCGATTGTGATGTCACTCATTAAATAGAGTGACAAATGGTGGAAAAATCGTGGGATCTTTCAGCTAAGAAATTTGACACACAAAAAAATTAAAAAAGAAAACAGTCCACCTCCCGCGAAGGTGAAGATATTCCTATGGCAGCAATAAAGCAAAATTGTCAAGAGTAAATATTATTCCATTTTCGGACTGTCTCACGAGATCGATGTATTGGGAACTTGAATTTGACTATTGAACTTCTTTTCTGGAATTATCTTCCTCGTTTTTGCTTTCAAAATACTCTTATTTGCTGCGTCAACAATCGTCTAAAGTCACATAGAATTGTGAAATCGCCCCCGCGTCTATACACTTCTCCCATGCACTGTCATCGAAAATCAAATTCCCAAAATAGAAAACATAATATGGCAAAAAAAAAAGAATTTCTTGACAAATTACCACTGTGACCCATTAAGAAAGTTCAACAATAGAGAAAAAATATTATGCGTTCTCCTCCACTATATGCAATTAATTTAATGCAACGTCAGACAGGTAAAATTTTAATTAACCAGTCAATTGCGTCGGTTGAGATGATTGATTGAAATTTTGGGAGCTCCTGAATGATTTTAAAATCCACCCACATTCCACGATGCAGAGATTACAAGACATCTCAAAATATGGCTTAATTCGGCGCAGAGACAAAAAAGGCGCATATTAAATATGCAGTTTTGCCGAAAAGAAGCTCTGGGTGGTATTCAAATTAAAGAAACGGTTTATTCAATGTGTTGATTATGTCAGACGATTTTTCAAAAATATTTTACAATGCAGTTCTTTTTGACAGAAACGGTTTCAATATGTGGTCCAATTGATTTCGGATCTTAAGAGTCGGGGGAGATTGTATAGTCTTAATTTGGGCTTCAAATAAGGCAGTTTTGAAGAAAAAATTAAGATAATTTAAGAAACAGAAATTGTAAGGGATAGGTGGGATCGATGGGATAGATCACATAAGAATAATAATAAGTTTGTAGGGAGAAGTATAAGCCCTTTCTGCCAGTTTTCGTTCGATTGAAAGGAAATTTTGGCCTCTCAATATTAATAAGATTTCCTAAGAATTTTGTGTTTTTTTTTAAATAAAACTATGATCTTTTCTCTACTTTCGGCCACTTTGTAAGCCCTAACAAGATTTGGATTTGAACAGTTCAGCTAATAAAATTTGACAAATTTGGTATTGATGGTATTGAGACAACCTCTACTAGGATCAGTTTTGGAACTTATGATAAGACTAGGATATTCCCAGTTGCATTTTTAAGCAAATTATCTCTCTTTGAGAGAGAAAACTATAGGATTACTTTCGTGCATTTACCCTATTAGTTGATTTTAAAAGTTCTAAAAAAAATAAACTGATAGAACAGTTAAAAAAAGCTTTTAAGAAATAAAAATAAATAATTTTTCAATGTTTTTTTTTAAGAAAAACGTGTATTTTTATTTTATTTTAGACTACTGAGGTCAAATCATTTTGGAACGTTTCCTGACTTATGGAACAGTTCAAAAATAGCTACAAATTTTGATTTTTTGAGTTTCTAAGAATTGCAAAATTACTTTCCCAGATCTTTCTTCAGATTTCGCAGTTTTTAGAGACTTAGGAACTCAAAATTTGGGACTATTATTGAACTATTCCATAAAACATGCAGTGACTCTATCGGTCAGTGGACGAAGTTTAGATCTTTCAAAAGAATTCTAGGTTTTATAAGAATCTTTTATTTAAGTTACAATTTAATTTAAATATCTTCGATTAACAAATGTTAAGGCTCGCTTTAAGTATAAGTTTTTCTTTAAGCTTAGGACTGAATTTAAGCTTTATGCAGGCTTTAAGCTTAAGCCTTGTTTTAAGCTTAAGGCTTGCTTTAAGTTTAGGCAGTTTTATAGCTTAAATTTGCCTTTAAGCTTATGACTGAATTTAAGCTTAATGCTGATTTAAGCTTAGAGGACTGTATTTAGGCTTAAGGCAGGCTTAAAAATTAAGGCTTTTTTAAGCAAATGACTGAATTTGGAGGTTTAAGAACTCAAAATTTTACCTATTGAACAATTCCATAAGAAATGCCGTGACTCTATCGGTCAGTAGACGAAGTTTAGATCTTTCAACGATTTTTAACGTTTTATGAGAACCCTTCATGTAAATGAATGAATCTAAATCGCTTTGATTAAAAAAGACCTATACTCTTTCAAAGAACAACTTTGAAATCATAAGTCTTTAAATCAGCTTCCGTTCGTCCACTTGATAACTTAATATTACAATAGATCGCGCATTTGATACTATCTCTCCTACTTCAAAACACTTTTGCTGTATGCATTGTTGATTGCATCGACATTTGGAATTTCCCATGACGCCCCGTAATGACCGGTCAGGTCGGCAAGGAATGGGTCATCAGTGTAAAATTGTGGGAGAAGCTTTTCAGGTAATAAAGCGGAAAATATTCACCCAGTATTACTCGAGGCGACAATACATTGGCAAAAATGGAAGAATTGGCGCTCTCGGAGAAATTTGCACATGAGCGACGGTAAAGTTTTATTGCCATACAGCAACTAATTAGTCCCACCCTCATTATGATGGGAATTGCAATAATCTGACCCCTTTTCTGCATAACCTGAGGGATGGGGGATAAGCCTCAAGAGTGTATTTGGGAGAGGAAAAAAAAATGTCTGTGGAAAGCCATTTATTTGGGTATGCTCAATGGTACTCACCACTGCGGGAATTCTTCACTCCTGCAGGAATTTATCCGTTCCGCACTGTTTAATCGGTATCTGCATACAACTTTCTTGCGCTGGAAGATGTCTCTTTTGGCGAGAAAGTTTGATGATGGACAACCTCTGGACGTTCTGCACTCAAAAATTCACTGTTCCCCGAAAAAAAAAGAACCTCCAACACTTCCAAAAAATGCACTAATGTCGGTGAATCCAGCAATCAACACTGTCTTTCAGCTACGCATAATTTTTCATGGTTATTTTGTCGTGTTGTATAAAAACTCGCGACTCTTGTGCTTTTGTCTCTCGAACCTATCAAATATATATGTTTTATATTTTCTTACTAAAACAATTATCAAGTTTTAATTATATTAACGTGTTTAGCACATTTTGGGAATTTCACTCGCACTTGAAAGAGACTTAATAGGGATTCTTCTCTCTTTTTTTCCTCCGTTAAACTTATGTGTTTCTGTGTTTCATATCTTTTTTTCTGTTTTTTTTATCACCAATTTCTTAAGACACTTTGTTACTGCTGTTTCATTAATTTCTGCTTCACGTTTAATCTCCGGTTGTGCGTCTCACTAAATGCATACGCCGCAGACGCTTTGACAGGAAATTGAACGAAAAAAAGTCAACGAATGTTAGAATCGTTAATTTCATAAGATTATATTCGAAATATATTGCTTGTAATTGTTTTGAAAATTGATTATTTGGCTGTTGCGATAAATATATCTCGTTGCTTGTTCTTGCATGGAAGAATATCGTGTGGTTAATTGTATTTAGACTTTTGTATTTCTTTGCAAGAGAGTTTTTCCACGTTTTTCTGCCTTTTTTTCCGTTAAAGGAGTAATTTTGTGCTATTTAAGCATTAAATTGAGGTACTTTTAAACTTTTCGTATTATTATTCTTATTGATGTTAGAAAACGTTATAGCTTTCAACATGGGGCGCAATTCAAGTGTTCTTCAAGCACTGCACTTTAGCGATATCTTTGTTGATTTTTTTGTTTTAGTAGTAATGAAGGAAGATAGTAGATTTTATGGTATTGATAGTGTTTGTTGCAGAAATATCAATTAGGCTATATCAGTTGGTCAGCAATTGTGGACAATATATTCTTATGTTTAAGAGTTCATTGTATTCTATTTTGGATTATTGAAAAGTTCTTTTTATCGTGGTCCTTCGAACTGAATCCTTTTTTCCGAGTATTTCGCCGATTATCGCATTGATTGGGGTTAAGTCTGTTATAGGTCAATCACATGTGATTAATCACTCAGATTTGTTGCTATTTTCGGGGGTGTTTCGGGTGTTTCGCTACAACACACAGTCATTATCACAACTTATATTCGATTTCTCCATGAGCCGACCATTAATTCCATATAACTTATTGCTGATTTGTCACATTTTCCACGTTTTCCACAACTCACTGTCCCATTCCCAGCCAACTTGCTCTCATGCAATTCAGATTGATACAAATGTTTATTTATTGGGGAGATATTGGTGATTCAGTAATAAAAATAAAACCGTTAATTGTTGACTTCCATCTGATGATTTATCTGCCCACAATCATGAGCTCTTGTTCTTGTGGTTTGCTCTCAAACGAAAGTGGTTCAGAATACCTCAGATACTTGTTGGTTCTCCTGGAACTTGAGGGTGGTTCATTGAAATCACACGCACTGTTCTTCACCACAAACTTGGGAAAATTCAAAATTTTTCAACTATTTCAAAAATAAAAAGTCCGAAAACACGTTTTCGCAATTGTTGGAAAAATGCAAAATATCCTTCACTCATTTATCTCGTAACTGTCCATTGATAGAAAACTAGTTTGATGCAACTGTCGGGGGGCAATGATGTCAATTGGGTGAGTGTTGTGATAAAAGTATTGCAATATTGTTTGGCAAATAACAAGAAATGACCCGCACCGCATCGATACGAAGGCGACAATAGAGACGAGTTTCGGGTGAGAAAGAAACTAAAGGTTCTAGTCGGCGTCCAAACCGACACTGACTTGCCCGATGTTGTGTTGAGACTCTCGCAATCCAACACGGCACTTCTCATTCTTTCACATTCTCCCAATGACGAGCACGAGGAGTGAGCTTATCTCTCCTCTCTGTTTGGTCGCTCTTTCTCTTTCACCTCACGTGATTGTGTTGGTGAGAGAAAACACCAACACTCTCTCACATTTCATGCTCAATCACGGTGCATACACTCACGATTGCCTGTCGTGAGAAGAGAGGCTCTCTCGCGTGAAGGTGTGTGAGTGGTTTGCAAAAATTACAATCACCCTCTCTCTGTCTCTCTCACGGCCACAGTGAGTCTCACCACGTGCCAAATGTCTATCCGTCTCACTCTCACGGGTGGCTGTGGGTGAGCGAGACGGACACTCTCTCCCCCCACGAACACTCGCGTAATTACGTAATGCGCAGGCCAGAGCCACTTGGACGAAGAGCGCCAAACTTCACAGCGAGGGTGGGAGTGAGAGAGCAATGCACCGTGACCGCCTGTCATCCTCCTCCCACTCACTGTTCCTGCCGCACGAGGGAGGGAAAAAGCACGTTGTGTGCTTTTAATCACCGTTTCCGACACTCGCCCTCACTCTCTTGCTCCCGCCCGAGCGCCCGGGAGTGTGGGAGGGAGAGAAGAGAGGTCCCCCGAAAATGCACATCACTCCATGAGTTTTTGGAGAAACCTAAAGAGAAACGATAAAGAATTCAAATTAATTCCTCCTCGTGGCGGCATGTGAAGTACCCATAAGATCTGAAAGAATTGAGGGTGTAACGGAGGAGTTGGACAAGAGCGCGAACCCAAATTGAAATACCTACAGCGCGGTGGCAAGTCTCCAACGAAATTACGATTAACTTTCATTGCTGATTAATTAGGAAAGCGAATTTTTATGTTAATTGCTATCTGCATGGTTTTATCGCCATGCCATCTTCCGCCCAGAAACGAGGAGACACTCTACGAACCATTTCAAACGCAATTTATTTCAGACAATAAAGATACTAATTGATTTTTTTTTGCAAGAGGGGAACCCACAAGAGATTCACGCAAAAATGTCCACCGACCATAAAAATGGTGGACAGTGTGAGAAAAAAGGCCACAAATTTCTTTCTATATACTTAACTCAAAAAAGATAAAAATGTGCTATTAATTAATACAAGGAAGAGAGCCAAGGCTTGATGTTTAAGTTTATCTGATACAGAAGATTAGATAATAAAATGAGTTTTGTTAGAATCTTTTCTTCAGTAGGAGTTCCTTGTAACTTCTAGATCTTATAAATCTTGGATTGGTTTTGAAAAGCTTTTTTTCATTAATGAAATGAAAGATGTTTCACACAAAGAAATCTGATAATAAATTCATGAAATTCTGACTTAAAAGTTGGATTGAGACTTTTAAAACTCTTTGCAAACGTTGCCCAGACTAATTTAAAAGTATTAGTTTAATTTAAAAAAATAGGATTCATTTTAGACAAGGGGGAGATATTATGGACTGAAGTGGTGTACATTTGAACGGAAGTGAAAACTTTCAAGAGCTTTCAAGTAAATTTCTACACATTGAAAGGGTATAAGCTTGATTAAGTGAGAGCTTTTTAGAATTGATTTAAAGCTCTGCAAAAATTTACGAGCAGTTATAAAACAATTTGTAAAATTTGTAAAGCTTTCGGATTATTTTTAGAGCTTTCGAAGTTCTCACTAAGCCTTTGAAAAATCTGGAAAGCTTTTGTTATTTTTCTTAGAGCTTTTATAGGAAGCTTTGGGATCTTTACTTAGAAAGCTCTTTTGTGAAGTTTGGGAAGCAAAAACATAGAAAGCTTTTTCATTAAGCTCTAGAAAGCTTTCACAGAAAGTTGTAGAAAGCTTTCTTAGAAAACTTTAGAAAGATTTTTTAGAAAGCTTCAGAAGACTAGTATAAAAATAATGTTGATAGAATGAAAGCTTCTGAATCCTTCTGTTAGAGGTATGGGGGGTTTATGGAGCTTTTTTACAAAATGGGGAAGTGCTGGAAGTGTTGTACGTCTTTTTGATCATAACATCTCCTCCTTGATTTTAGAATTTTTAAAGGATTTATTGTATTTTTAAATAGACTCTTCTATACACCTTTTGCTTAATAAGCTTAATTAATTCACGTTTTATTGTCAGAATAAAACTCTTTATAAACTTTTTGCCCAAATATATCGTTCAATATACTATGGGTTCATTTTAGAAACAGCAGGATTAATTTCAGAGTAATGAGGATTGAATGAAACTTTTTCTCTGTGCTTTGAGGATTAGCATTTCTTGAGAAATTTGTGGGGAACTTCTCTCAATTGCTAAAGGATAATTTATCATGTGTTAGAAATTGACCAGCAGACTAAACATAAAACAGCCCAGAGTGGAGTCTAAAAGGTATCAGAGAAATTGCAAATTGTGTGGTAAAATTGCATTTTAAATTCGATTGGAATTGTTCAATTGTTTGCTAATTCCTCGACGCGCTTCTTCGTCTTCTCTTGTGCATAACATTTTTTCTTGCTCATTCCTGAGACGCCCATAAAATGTAGCAGAGAGTCAACTACCTATATTTATATTGCATACCGACATGCTAAAATATATAATAAAATAGAAAATGCAACTGGAATTACGGTGAATTTTCGCATTCTTCAATCGACATCATATACTCCGAAAGTATGTGTGTCCCGGAAAGGACAATAATTTGCCTTCTTGACGCGAAGTAAATCCTTAATTTATGGTAATTTCATCGTCTCTCTTGTTGGTAAGTTTCAACAATCACCATCCCCCAATGGGAGCTCTTGTATGGATTCTTTTTTTCCCCGCATCTTCAGCTCCTCCAACTTTTATTCCAGGGCTACGGTATAATTTAGATGCAGCAGCAATTTGCGGTGGAGATAAGATCTCTTTTTCTTCTTGGTCTCCTTCTTTCGTCTTGTCGATTCCTCTTAGACCAAAAGAGAGATTCAGTGAGAGTGAATACAAGAGGTAGCAAAGAGATTTCTATACTGCTTACATTGAGAAAAGAAGGAAGCCCTTGGCTAGTAGCTACTTATAGAGTCGGGCAATGAATTGAGATTGCTGATGGTTACATGAAAAACACAAAATTGTGTCTAACCATCATGAAGATGGATTTTGATGGAGGTGAAGAAAAAAAGTTAGATCCGTGGAGGTGGGTGAGAAGAAAAGGAAGCAAAGAATTTAATATAATGGTCGTAAAGCTAAAGCTCATGTTTGTGATTCTATTGTTAATTAACTTTTTTAATCTATTTTTTGTGACGGTATTCTGACGAAACTCACTTTTTAATAACACTTTTTTTTATGATCAATACAGACCTCAAATATAACTGAAAGCTTGAACTGATTAAACTTCCAGCTTAGTAAAAAACGAAGGGTATTAATCCCAGTTTTCGTGGGGGATTCTTACAGTGATGCCAAGCTGAATACAGTAAATAGTTTGAGGGAAAAAGTTAGAAAAAGTATTTTTTTAATTTAAAAAACTTAATTGTTTTTTAATTTCATATATTTATTTTGATTTTTTCCACCAGTTATCTGAAAATTTCCAAAAATTTCTAAATTTTTTATTTTTCCATGATCAATAAAGACCCTAAAACCTTACACCCCTATCTTATTCCGATCTGAGACTTTAATGTTTTAACCATCGCAAGAATCGAATCAAAAAATTCAACTACATAAGTACAACTTCCGCTAATAGCAAGTGAAGAGATCAATGGATCAAATCCCAGTCAGAGGCTCATAGTTTTCTGGGATGTTGGACCCACATCAGACCCGAGTCAAGCGGACAGAATCTTTATAATGTATCGTCATCCTCAGAGTTGAGAAATATGAAAGAAAATGAAAATGGGAAGAATTCATCAGTCAAGTGGCCTTCTCTCGATCGAACACACTCAATTCTTCTCTGCAGGCGACAACGTGGTGATTATACACCAAACAAGTTTAGCAGATGAAGCAGCATCCAACGAAAAAAAGGCAGATCCACATGTGAAAGACACAAAACGAAACAGAATGAAATCTAGACAGATCAAATTGATTGTTACTGAAGATATTTTATCTGAGATATTTTCGGTTGTTGAACCACCAAAGCTTTGTTGTAGGTGTGGGAACTTTTTCACCATCATCTCCCTCTTTTTTCATATGACGACCTTTTGTCCGACCTCTTTGTCTTGGAGGGCCTCAAAGAAAGCCACTGCTGGTGGGTCTCTCTCAGGAAATTGTCCACTATATTTCCCACACGTTGTCAAGAACGCCTTGAGGGTTGTAATTACACAACGAGGCGTAATTACTTCGGGACGCCTTTTGCACGTGAAACTGCGACAGGGAGAGTCAGGACAATGGAAAACTATAACAAATTCAACTATCCCTCCTACCAAAGGCGTCCTTTGAACACCCATAAGGTTTTCATCTCAACCCCAGTTGGACACATCTCAAAAGCAGTTTTTCATCAACTCATGACGCAAAGGTGTTGAATAGGGATCTTGAAGAGATTTTTGATCGCAAAAGCTATAGAATTTACAAATAAAGAGCTTGAAGATTTTAGGAATTATCTTATGTTTTTTTGACTTTATAACTTTCGGCCCTTTTACAAATTCTTAAGATTCTTAAATCTAATTTCTAGTCTTGAAAGCAATTTTGACAAAAATCTTGCAGATGAAAAGAAAAGTAAAGGTAAAAGGTGTAAAAATGTAATAGATTGCAAGATTCCAAGAAAAAGTTTCAAGCTTTCTTGGCAATTTCCGAAATTTTTTGAGAGATTTTACAAAAAAAAATCATTTTTTGGGAGCATTTTTTAAAGCTTTTTTTAAAATTATTGATTTGCAAAATTTAAACTATGGGAAAAACCATTAAGAATAGCATATTTTCATACCATCATCAACTCAGAATTAATTGAATTAACCTTTAAAAATCATTTAAAAAAAAAAACAAAATATTTTTTTTAATAAATTTTAAGTTTAAATCAATCATAAATTGATCACCGATTCTTAAGTCTTTTATCAGTGCTTTCTATACTCATCCTGTAAGGTCGCCTTGGTCAGCTGGGACTCTCCTTGTCGCCGCATGAATTTCTAACATGCACTCACGTAACACAGTCCTCGATCTTTCCTTTTTTGTATGAGTTCCCCACCTCGTATACATGAGAAAAGAGAGTTGGATATTGTCGAAGACGTCGAGGGGAATTATAAGCACCAGAAATGGGGTGGCGATTCCACCTATTGAATCATACATCTCTCGCTCTGCCGTGTAATAAATTAACAATTCCATCCATTGTTGCACCGTGATTTCTATTCTCCCCGTAACTGAAGGCATTCTCTGCTGGATTCTGCAATATCTCGCAAGAGGTTTTTCCACCGGAGGGAAGACGTAGAGAGCTCACCGTGAGAAAATTGCACCCTTCCATTGAGGTGCGTATTACTGCAATTGTGTTGGGCTGCTTCGCTGAGGGTGAAGAAGAACTTTTGGGTGGGGTGGCGGAGGTTACAAATGCGAGGGAATCTCGTGTGACGCAATTCTAAGAGGTGGCTGAACATCTGCCTCTCCAGTGCTCGGAAATAATCCACAAGGAAGAGAATGGTTGGTGTCTTCCTCGCCCCATCGGATAGTAAATTTGGGGTGGAAATCCGGTTCTTCGGGGTGGAAGATGAATTTTCTTCTCATGGGCTGAAATATTTCTGGGTGGGTAACGATAATGAACCATGTCATCCTTCAAGTGAACTTCAAATCCCGAGGATCACACAGTAATATGGGCGCCTATTGTGATCTGGCCAGAGGCAAAGAAAGCATCCCAGCTGCCTTCGTAACGGATGAGATTTTTCACCCTCTCAATCCACTAAAAAATCACTTTTCGAATGATCTTGATCCCTTGAAAATATCTTCAATAAAAATTCACTCTCATAAGAGTGAGATCGAGGGTGTCCCAAATCGTCTTTAAGACTTCTTCACTCTCGATCTCGTGGCTCTTCTTTTATATCTTTGGCACATTTTCAGTGAAAAACTCACAAAATGTGCCATATGTTAGGCGTATGGATAAATCTAACACAATACCAAAAGAAAAGAAAAGTTTCTTATACCGAAAATTCGCACGTGCTATATAGGAGCGTCTTCCAAGGAAGCGCCAAAGGGAGTTAATAGTCCGACATTTGAGACTCTTCATTCTCATGGAGGAAGGCAAGAGACACGGGAAGAAACACGTGAGACGTGAATTTATATGCTAATTCACCTTGATTGTTATTTTTTCTGTAACGCAGTATTTAAAATAAAATGAATCTAAAATAGTTTTTCAACCGACTCCGGATTTCCTCTTGCTCGCCCAGGTAGTCTTCCACGTTTTGCCCATAAATTCATTATAATATGCCGATATTTCGGGCCACAAGGTTGAATATCATCAACTCCCCTCGGAAATGCAATCAAAGTGTTGTAAATCATTTTGATATAGAATTATTTTTTTAGAGAACCTAAGAAAAAAGAGTTCTTTTAAAGACAATGTGTCTAGGAGATGGTGTACTCAAAAAAATTCACACTTCATCGAATTCCGATCGGTATCGATTGTGACGGGGTGCTTAATGAGACATTGCCGTGAGAATCTCAATCGCGCTAAGACAAAAATCAATTAATTGAGAAGGAAGGCATGAATTTAAAATTGGAGATTACAAGACGAGCGGGAGAAGTCTCAAGTGGAGCAATTTCAATGGAAATCATCTGAAACCACTCTCCTGTCGTGAATAACCTCCACAATGAGCTATAAATCATCTTTTTTCTTCATCTCCTTCTTCTGAACTCTTTCCAACCCATTTTCTAGTACACCACCACGTAAGTATAATTCACCTCTTGGCTACCATCATCTCGCGTCAATGATGACCTCTTGAAAACAAGAGCGACTCTCGCGAGTTGAGAAAAAAAACTTCCAAAAAAAGATCCGAAATGAAAAAAGAAACCCAAAAGAACATCAAGAGGAAGAAGCAAGTGGGAGATGGACGCAAATTGGGAATTTTATGGATAAAACCCATGTGAATTTGTTCTTCTTCCGAATCCATCATGAAATGGATTTCCATCGTGTTTTTTTATAACACACAGCGTTTCCACAAAATTTATATTGATTTTAAGAAGTGTAACGCACATACAATTGTTTTTTCCACTCCGCAATCGAAATGTCTTTCACATTGATTTGGCTAGTGTTGGGAACCCAAATTCACTCGTGGGAAAAATATTCTAATTGCGATGGATAGTGACTTAGAAACAGCAACGAATTCAGAGATGATGGATGGAGAAATTGACTCGACCGTGGAGCTATACTGTTCATCGTCTTGGATCACTTGCTTCTCTTTTCCGTTCGATGGAATGCCGATTAGCCAAAAATTTAATCAGTTTCTTCTGGATGCCACATCTGCGTATAGCGAAGCCTCTGAGAAAATGTCCAATTACTCACCTTCAACGTTGGTTCGATTATGTTTCGATTTAGTATGATAGTATGGTTTAAGTATGGTAAAGTTGGAGGATGAAGAATAAACACAAAAATGTGTAGTTCTTGCGAAAAGAATGTCGATTTGAATGCTGATCTTTCTTGAAAAGCAAAAAACGTTAAAGGCGCGATGTTCATTGATTATATTAGAAAGTCTAAATCACGATGCACATACAAGTATATGTATAATAATTAGTTCTCTTGAAACTTTAATAAAAAAATCAAGTTTAAAGTTTAATATTAAAATTATAAATGATCAGTAAATAACTGAATTTTGATTAGTAGATGATGACAATGGCAGCAAATAATTGATTTTTTCTGTCAGTTATATTCTTTTAAGTTGGTTCAATAATTATACCTAAAATAAATAATTTAAAAATTGAAAATAATTACCATAAAGTAGTAATTTTGATAATCAGAATTTATACAACATTAATATTGAGTTAATTACTCATCACTTCATTCTACTGACCAAAATTAAATTTTCTACTGATCAAATAAATTATCAACTGATCGTTTTACCAACTGATTTTTCTGTATTTAATACTAACTTTAATACTTTGCTGATCAAAAACTAAACTTATTTACATAATTAAAAGTAATTTTTGTAGATGATAATTTTTTTTATATTTCTTCTTTTTACCAGAACTAACACATCCGATCCTAGACATATCATAAGAACTCTTGTTTTTTTTTCAAATTCATTCCTCTTGTGATATTTACAATATCACTTATACGTTTTCATTGTGATCTTCAATTTCACTTTTCGACACGCCACCCCTCAAGTCTCTCCGCCGCTATTGTCCAATATCTTTGCGATCCAGGTGTGTGTTCCTATGGGTAATATTCTTCGGGAATCCTCTTTCTCCCCCTTGAATCTACCCGCAATGGCAAAAGACGATGAAATTGTGATATTAAGACAGTCGGATGGTTCCGTTGACGCAACAGATAAAGTTTAGATGGGCCTCAATTGTGCTCTCACCCTCTGATTTTTTAGCCACCCTTCTTTTGCATAAATTTCATCCCTCCCGTTTGGTACTTTTTTTACACCGTCTCTGCGCCTTTGTCAAGTCTCTGCGAAAGTTGAAATCGGATTGAAGCATCGGAATTCTGGGGCATTGTTTGAAATTGCGCACCCTCCTTTTGTGCGTCGCCCTATCTAGGGGTTCCTGGATGGACTTATGAGTCAGGCAGTCGATGAATTGGGAGGGCAACACAAGACTTCAAGAGCGGATGGATGAGCTCTTTTGCCACAACGGAAATAACCTTGATGTGCGCATATAAACTCTTAGTGTCGGAGGGTAGATCCGAGTGTCATAAAGAAGAAAATCAAATCGGTAAAAAGTGTCCCACAAGACTTTGGAACATCTGCGTGTTCGTTGGCTCAATCAATTCAGTTGACCTCTTCGCCCACCTCTCCTGGAATTGTGTGTGTCCATAGAAATACCGGTAGCTTAGTGACCCCCTGAGGAAGTGTGGGACGCCAAAGAGGGGAGAATGTGAGTAATTTGGAGCCTCTGCCCCTCATTTTGCATATAATGACATCGATGAATTAAAATTTATGCAAATTGTCTCCGTCAGCCGCAAGTTTGATTTTTTTCACATATGAGCTTCCTATTCAATATAGGCAACACCTGTAAGGCGGTTTTTAACCACGTCGGCCCATAGAGACGCCACAAGAAACTGCGAGTAAAAGAATGCATCAGATTTTGGAGGTTTTCACTTCCCTGAGGAATCTTTTTTTCAGCACTTTTTATCTCAATTCAGAGGAAATTATATCGATTTGATAAACGATAAACAGAAATTCAGTGGCTCTTTCAATCTTTCAGTTTTAAATGTCTTTGATTTTGCTCGGGGGCATTCTCAGAAATAATTATTCCACAGAAGCATTTTCAAGGGGTTGATCACTTACAAAATCTAGAATTGCTGTAGATCTTCTACAGAAATTTATAAAAAAATTATAGAAGAAATGTAAAGAGTTTTCTCTACTTTTTTTTTTAAATTTTACAATTTCTTGAAAAAATTCGTTAATTTTAGAATGATTTAAAATTCTTTTTAATTTATATAATAAACATTTAAAGTTACCCAAAAGCTAATGACTCTTCCCGTTAATTTTTAAACTATAGTAATCTTTCTAAACCTAGCCAAATTATTCTAATATTTTAAAGAATTTGTATTTCTCATAACAAAAATCTCTTATTAGCTTTAGCGTGACCCATTTACGCAAAAGCTTTGAGAACTCTCCCATCGTGTGACGTTAGATAAGAATAAATTGCCAGAGACACTCACTCAATTAGCACCTCAAGAGACTGGCCACCGGAAGTCCATGCCATACTTCGGCATGGACAAGAATTATAAATATTCACGGCGGCTGCATGATTCTGCCTCTGTGCTAATTGACAAACTTAATTTCGTGTCACTGGCAATCATCTTGGCGATTGCGGAGAGAGACACACACCCGGAGCATTCCACCAGAGATGCACATGCAGACCTTTTTTGTATGCCCATCTGAGGTGCATCTCTTGTGGAATTTTCGGCGATGTGGAGGCTTCAATCGCGTGCGAGATGCCAAAAAAGTGGGAGAGAGAGTCCGATAATTTTGGGTCATTTCTCGTGCTTTGGCTTCCATCCTGAAAGGAGGAACTCCAGCGTCACATCCTCGAGGAATAGAGAGATTGGGCTCTACCTCTAATCACACTTTAATAGCACGCCATGGTAAAATCGTCAGAGCGAAAACGTTTAGACGGGGCGGAGATTGCAATCGAAGGCCCATCATCATTGTTTCTGCAGTTCCAATTTTGTTAGGGCGCGCGTTTTTCCATTTCCTAATGCTGGCGGAACCTAAATCATCTATCAATGAATTGTATGTCCTTTCCGTGCTTAATTGCGGAGGAGAAGACCCAGTGATTTTCGCCGTCTCTAGCTGCTGGCATTTTTCAAAGTAAAAGTCCATCCGCGGATGCCACTCTTTGCTCGTCTCACCTCGCCCGGTGTAATTTCCTCGATTGGCCATTTAACTTTTTTTCCTCACCGCTCTTTGTTTTTTTCTTTCCCTCTGGAGTCATCTTAAGAGCCTATACGTAGTGCGTTGGGCATCTCTTTTTCAGTGGAGTGGAATCAATTATATCTGCAGCATTCATTCATTGAAATTGTTGCACGGCTCGCTCGGCGTTGGAGAGTGCGGCGGGGCGGCTTTTTGGGGCTTTTAACCATGCTGAGCAATCTCCCAATTTTTCCCGCCATTTATATCCTCATCAATCAAACTTATACGAAATTGCTCGGGTCTGTGATAGCTTCTTACATGTCATAAGCCCTTATCTCTGTGTTGGGCTTCGTGCGAGCTTCATATGGAAATGAGCAAGAAGGCATTTTATTTCTCTTTGTGATTAGCTGGATTAGCTTAAAAGACTAAAAACGATCATTTTCATCAATTTTTTTTTTAAATTTATGGTTAAATTTTGCCTAAACTGGCAAAAACTATCTTTTATCTTTAGTAGATTATAAAAAATTGAGAAAAAGAGTACATTCATCTAAAACTAGGCAAAATTTGAAAACTTTGCCTAAAGATAGGAAAAATACAGGAAATTTGCCTATTTTCTGCCAAATTGTGGTTAAAAATGATATTTATTCTATACCTAATAATCGCACATTTTACGATTTTTATTTCGAATAATTCCTCCTTGTCAAAACAACCCCAAAAAACCCCACAAGGGAAAAGCAATTTTTTCAGATTTCCGGTTTACCATCTCAAAATCGGGCAAATATGAATAATTCATGTAAAAATGATTACTTATGTACATCATTCAAGAAAATTCAAATTGCAAGTAAATAACATAATTTGAGGTGTTCCAGAGATGTCTTGAAATTTGGCATTGAAGTCTTTCATGACTGTTGAAAGTGAGGAGATGACCGAGTCTGGCGGATGAAGGGGCCAATGAAGTGGGAAACCGTAAATTTACATCGCTCAGAGCATTTCCGATCATTTTCCCGCCATTTGCGTGTTTTTCACCCTGGAAGCTCCTCATGAGCACGCACATCCAAATTGGTGGCTCTCGAGCTGGCGAGATCGCGTGGGTAGCTGCCGGGTGGAAAGTGACTGGTGGGCGAGCTGATGGCCGGGAGTTCACTATCAAAAGGTGGATGAGGATGTGGAGGAGAAGAAACCAGACCCAAGAGAGAGAGATATGCAAGGCAGTATATGAGGAGCATGAATGAGGCCAAAAATGCCCTCGAGGGAGTAAATGCTCGAGCAGCACATGAAAGATGACTCTCCTAGGACGAGCGATCTTGGCGCAACCTGATCATTACACCTAAATGTTGCCAGAGTGCCAGGGAGATGGATTCCCTCCGCCTGGACGTCTCTGAGGTCGCCAAGATGATGGAGGTTTCATTAAATCCCCTTCGCGCAAAGATCTTTTGCGAAGGTGTATTGAAATTCTTCATGTGCCGGGGAGAAGAACACTTCGGATGAAATGAGAGGAAGAAGAACATCAGGCGAGAGAAGATGATGATTATTATTTCCCTTCTGTTGCTACTTTGGCTACTTCGGCTGCAGCTTCTGCGGCTGCCGTTGGTGCATCAGCCCAAGATAAATGGGGCGTCAGGAGCAAAAAGAGTACCACAATATTGTAATAATTCTGTAATATCGCCATCACACGGGATGTTCTGCGCCTCTTCATCTCCGCATTGCATGGGATCTCTCAAACACTGGCGGCCAGGGTTGCTGGTGGAGCGCCCAAATGAGCTTCCAGAGATGATGGAGTGAATGGGATGGAGATCCCTAAATTGCCCTCTTGTGGCGCACACAGTCCTTGGGACGATACGCCAATTCCACATTTCCATCCAAAAGATAGCCCCGAGTCACGATGTACATTTCGATCGCGCTTTTTTCGGCCCTCACACATGCTTTTTCTCCATCCGTCCATATATTTAACTTATGGTCTCGCCTCAGATGCGCCACAAGAAACTGCTGTTAAAGTTTCTTCACCCAAAACACTTTGGGGAGTTTCTGTGTCTCCTCTCTACCCGCACACCTCCTCTTCTTAGCCAAATTGTATGTTTTTTCGCAATGCATATTGGGTACATTGGGAAGCAATTGAAGTGTGTTCGTTGTTTTATAGTCGAAGTTACTGGAAAATTTAGAAATAAAATAAGATATTTACTCTATTTTTTGATCAAAATATTGATTTTTTGGCAGATAAAATTTAAATTTTAACTGCATTTATAAAACATTGTTTTTTTATACGGGCTGCCCCACACTCCCCTAACGAATATTTATCACAAGGAAGGGGGAGATATTATGGTAAAAAAAACGTACACAACTTCAAGAACTTCTACATTTTGTAGAAAAGCTCCCAAAAGCTCAAATTCTGACGCTTTCAGGAGCTTTCATCCCATCAATTTTATTATCTAATCTAAAGCTTTCTAAGAAAAAGGTTTCTAAGAAAGCTTTTTCGAGTTTTCTAAGAATGCTTCCTAGAGTCTTCTAATAAGCTTTTTAGAGATTTCAAATGCAGCTTTTTTAAGATCTCTATTAAAGCTTTATAATAAAGCTTATAAAGCTTTATAAGAAAGGTTTAATAAAATCTATTAAATCTCTCCAGAATTTTCAAATGCTTAGCTAGACCTTCAAAAGCTCTAAAAAATATCCGAAAGCTTTTCAAATATTCCAGAATCTTTTAACTTAAATGCTCGTAAGTTTCTGCGTCAGTAGTGGTTTACAAGAATTTTAGAAAACTTTCT
>CAKKOB020000263.1:0-65927 GCA_918844115.2 Phlebotomus perniciosus | reverse complement strand
GATGTGTAAAATTCTTTGAACGACGCGATTCTTCGCCTCCAAAGTTTGCAGCTGAAACTGAATTCGATCCCATTACGAGTTCGCCATAAAAGAATCACAGCTCCCCATAAGTCGGCCTGTAGAGACTTATCAACGCGTTTTGCATTAAAAAAGCTCTGTTTCGACTAAACAGCATTTTCCGCACATCTATTGAACTATCCGGAAAATTGTTTCTAGTAATTCTTCTGTAAAGTACAAAAGACTGGATGTGAGTTCAAATTTGATGGTTTTACTAGAAAACACAATTTACGATTTCAGAATTCATTTGTAAGCATTTGGTGACCATGTATGGGCATAATAGGGCTCTTCATGATATTAAAGAAGTCTTCGATGACATAATAACATGAATCCCGATTCGTTACTCTAGGTCAAAAGTAGCCAAGCTTTCCCCTATAGAATTAATATTTTATATCAGTAATAATGCAAACATTTCCAATTCCATTTCAATTGGGCTTAAAATTCTGTTGAAAATCAATTTCTGTTTTTATCCCGATGAAAAGACTCAATGAAAAGAACATTTTTTTGTTCGTTTCGATGTTGAATTAATCATGTTTGTGGAGGTAAAATATGAAATCTGCCTTTATTATTTTACCATCGAGAATGAGTATATTAATGAACGAAGCAGAATATTTACACGATTGTAAATTTCCCGTACCTATTGGGCATCCAATGAAAAGAAATGTTTCACAGAGAACAAGTGGCTCTCATGAAAGCCATATTCTTAAGAGGATTTTCAATTAAAAATAAAAGATTAAAAAAAAGGTGAGCGCGAATGGAAAGAAATTTAGTGTGAAATGTTGTCAAGTGACAAATTTTCGTTATCAATAGGAAAGCGAGGAAAGCAGTAAAAAGAGTGAAAAAGGGACCACCTTTCGCAAAATCATTGATTTTGTTACATTTAAATGAGATGATTGTGTTTTCCAAAAAAGTATTTGTCCACCTTCCATGATGAAACAGCAAAACAGGGAAAATCAGTCTTTGCATTGATTAATTATTTCTACACAAAAAAATAAGGAGAAAGAAATGTTGCATAATCAAAAAGTAGAATTTCGTGATGAAACTTGAAAAATATGTCCGAGTAATCAAAAAAATTATCACTCATATTTTCGTATAAGAAAAAAATGTCAATTGTTGAGGGAGAGAGAGAAAAGTGAATAAATACAAGGAAAATTTACTTCTAGCTAGATATAAATGTAAAGTGAGTGTCAATATTGTCTCATTCGATTTATTTTCGTGATATACTTTGTAACAAACCCAAGTATCTTCCATGAGAATATTAATCTTTATCACACAATGGAGGGGAATAAATTAGCAATTTAGAGATTAAAATACTTGTTCTTATTGGTGGTGGCAGTGATAAGCAGACATCCGAGTGAATCTTCACATTCTGCTCGCACTGGAGTCAGTTGTTTCGGGGATTCGTGAAGAGTAAGAGTCTGTGCAAAGCATTTGCTCAATATTATTTCATCTCGAGCCTCAGGAATCGCAAAAAATCCTTTTTGTGCTGAAAACTCCCTAGTTTATTCCTCACAACCCAACGAATTTATTTTGAAATCCCATTTGTTTGTCTCCTTCGCAACAGAGTGCGCCAGCCTCTCCGGTAAACGTCACGGATTTCACGGACACGAATTATTATTGTTTGTGTTTATAGAGTATTTTATGTTTGTTTCTTTGTAAAATGATGCTATATTGATTAAGTAAATCCCATTGAGAAAGTAATCTCTCCTTAGTGCTCATTCAAGTGCCAATCTTATATAACAGAGAGCTAAAGCCTAAACATGGACAATCAACTTGAAAAGACAGAGGTAAGATGAATTTTAAACATTTTATCTTGATTTACAGTAATTTTTTGCGCTTTTTAATATTCATTGTTTAGTTTAGGCACTATTTATTTATTGATAGTCGTTTAGATAAGAATTTCGTGGAATTAGGTAAGATTGCCACATGGTTTATTATAGCGGGAGAATTGAGGTTATAATTAATTTTGTAATAATTGCAATATACATTACAACGATTACAATTTTGCAAAATTAAAATTTAATAAGTTTTTTTTAGTACGTGTTGACTCAGTGAACAACACTATTATTTTTTTTTTACAAAAATTTCTCCTTTGTATTTTAAGGACATTCCGCAAACACAGAGAACCGAGAAATGGTATCAAAAAATATCCGTTGAGCCAACAATGTTCCTATATATGATGGCCTTTATGCTCACCTCCGTTATAGAGCAGGCCTTCTACGTTCACAAGGCCTGCACCGTTGATCACAATTATCCCGCCGAAATTTGCGATAATCTCGAGATCCACCAGGACATTAAAGCAGAGGTTCAAATCACAGTTTCAAACTTTCATCAGTGGAATAATGTGTTGGGTCACATTTTTCCCATAATCCTGGCGCTCTTCCTCGGATCCTGGTCTGATCGACGAGGAAGGAAATTGCCTATGATTTTGGGCCTCACAGGAAAATTCTACTGGTCCGTGATGATTGTCGTAAACTCCTACAAAAGTAATAGTTCTTCACAAAATCTTTAGGGTCTTGTTTTCTTAAATTTTATCCCTCTTTTCTTTAGCCACCTGGCCACTGCACACCGTGATATATTCCGCCACTATTCCCAGTGCTCTCACCGGAGCTGATGTGGCTATTTTCGCGTCTGCCTTCGCCTACATCTCAGACGTGTCCACCGTGTCCTCGCGAACTATTCGCGTGACAATCCTGGATGTGGTCTACTTGAGTACAATGCCTACTGGAGTGGCTCTGGGTAAGTGAGTCATAAATTTTCAAATTGCAATTAATTCTCAATTACCAGGGTAGATTCTTATCGCGGCTGATTGCTAAGCCACTCGTGAACACCATAAAATGTCTGCTCATATGGTAGCGCCAATTGCTCGTTAATGAATTGATGAAAAATTTTATAAGAGTCTCACGAGATAAGATTTCCAATATTTTTTTTTTGCCTCAATAATATCAAAACACTTCCTCAGCGGCTTATTGGAGGTCTGAGTATTTATCTGGTGACCCACAGCGATACAATGTCGCTATTTTGAGCCCCTGCAGCTGAAGAATTTCAATTATTGGATGTCTTTTCTCTTGAAGGGTCTTATTTGTTCAGCAACGTCGTCAATCGCAATTACTCTGTCATGTTCATGATAAACGCTTCATGTCTTCTGGCGGCGATAATTTACTCATTAATTCACTTGAAAGTAAGTGGAGAAACACTTTGTGGCAGATGCTGGAGTCAGCAACTGATGAGAATGTTAAAGTTCAATCATAAATGTTCTAATCCTTTCGACTTTTGCTGATTCACGCTACTCCACACCCTGTATACGATTTTCCCATTGATAAATTTTTACTAAATCTCCACAAAGTGGCAAACAAAATCCACCCAGCGATCTCTGCGAGAGGTTGGCATCTCGGGCATTCTCTGTGACTTCTTCGATCGCATGCATGTGGTTGAATCCCTGAAGACGCTATGCAGGAAGCGCGAGATGAAGCGACACGTCTACCTGTGGATTTTCATGGTGACCATGGCGCTGTACACGTTCCAACGCGACGAGAAGCCCATGATGTACCTCTACACGCAGCTCAAGTTTGACTGGGATACAGTGACTTACAGTAATTTCAAGACCTTCCAGTCAACAGCGTATGTGATCATGATGCTGGCGGGAATTCCTCTCATGAGCAAAGTTTTCGGATGGCCAGATACGGTAAGACTTCATTGTTTTGTCAGATAATGTTCTCAAAGAAAGAACAATTTATTCTAAGATGTTGTAAGGATATTTCCTAGAGCTAAGATGTTAAAAAATGGGTAGAATAGTCTAATTGGAGTCATAAATCATCAACTTTAATCCTTCGTATTACATGCGTTTAAACGAGTTAGATAATCGGGGTATATTATATCATACACGAGGCGCTTCGCACCTCTTCTTATGGGGCTTGTGGGCTGGTGGAGCCATAGTCAGGTTATGGCCTGTTTCTTCCAAGTGATTTATTAATAGATTAGAATTATAATTTAGTATAAAAAGTCAATAATGCTGGAAAACGACGCTACTTGGAAGTAAACTCCATTACGAAAGAGACAAAAGAGGTTGAATGACCTCAATAGGGTTGAGGGAGACGCCACCCTGACCGATCCCACAATACATCGTTACACGCTAGAATTTTATCTCAGTACCTACTGAAAAAAGTTGAAAATGTCCGAAAAATGGCTAAATTGATATTGGATTAATGAATTGAATGAAAATTTATTTATTATTTCCTTTCATGATAGGCAAGTGTTTCAATGATAAGAGAAATTTAAAGATAAACGTTTTATTACAGGCAATGTCGAAAACGTACCCAAATCAATGAATTCATTTAATTGAATTTCTCCAATATTCACCTGACCTATATCGATCCGGCTAATCTATATTATTCATTGAGAATTTTATCTAACAGGAAACATAAATTATATTAAATCTTCACTTCACTTCACTATTAAAATTTAGGCTTTTTTAACATGACATATACTTTTGTGTGCCTCTAATGGCCTCCCCAGACCTGGGCTTAGCCTAGAAGACTTAGTGGCTAAAACGGGACTTTTACTGTAGTCTGTTCGGATCGCGCTTAGCCTAAGTACAAGAACAACTTTCTAAACAAATTCTTTAGCCAAAAGCAGGTCTATCGAAGCCCTGAGCCTCATTTTAGCCGCTAAGTCTTCTAGGCTAAGCCCAGATTTGAGGAGGCCATAATGCGCGATAAAAACACACGAAACTCTAAAAATGTCATATAGATTTCTGGAATCATTAAAAATTGATAGAATTTGATTTAGATTAACTTAACCGACAGTTTAACAGTTTTACATGTTGCTTTACAAAATATTGAACAGATTTTTCCAGAAATTTGCAAAAGTCCTAAAAAAAAATCCTTCCTATGCAGGCGATCGTTATGGTTGGAGCTTGCGCTCATGCATCAGCTCGTCTATTCTTCGTTTTTGCCGAAGTGCCTTGGCTGTTGTATGTTGGTGGAGCTGTTTCCAGCCTGGGTCCCATTGTGGCTCCTGTCTTGCGCTCAATGACTTCCAAAATTGTTCCGCTGGCAGAGCGAGGAAAAGTCTTTGCATTGCTGTCCGTGTTTGACAACGCCGTGCCCTTCTTCAGTGGTGTTCTCTACACGCAAGTGTACAACGCTACCATCTACACCCATCCAGGTGGCATCTTCTGGCTAACCATGTCCACCCAACTGTGCGTCCTCTTCTTCACTCTCTACATCCACATCTCGCTCAAAGGACGATCTCTGGCTGTGCCGGAAGTGGAGAAGAGCTCCCTGATGAACAATCAGGCCAACGGGGAGAAGAGCTACTCAGAAGAGGAGGATCAGGGTCAAAAGTAGTGAAAGACTTGCACAAAAGACGCTCTAAACAATTCCTTATTAGATTTAGGTATTAGAGAATTAGAGTGATTCCTCAGGACTAAGCAGGAAGTAATTTAGTTGTAAAAGTAGTTTTCTCAATAAATTTTATTACTTTTTTCCTTCTTAACTTTACAGACTATTTATTTATGATTCCTATTTAGACGGTGAGTTTGAAAGCAGAAAAATTTCCCTATGAATTATGCAGAATAATTTTTCACCCACAGATTATTATTCATAAACTTCTCACGAATTTTAATTAAAGTTTAGATTCAATTCCGAGAAAATATTTCAGCGTTTTTTTTCATCAGCCACTGCGAAGCAACTCTTTTTCGGTTTTTTTTTGTGTGTCAAATCAAACAAATGTTCATGCTTTTAGGAAGCATCGCAAAATAGCATGATAAAAATTCATCTGTTAGGTAAATATTTAATTCGTGTATTGAGGCACTGAGGTCAAATATTTGGATGGAGAAAAATTCATTTTGCGAAGAATGCCTGTTCGAAGGCCATTTCTATTCAAAAGCGAACACTCAAAGAGAGGAAGTTCCCTTTGAGGGACTGATTTAGTATGCAAGAAAATCCCAACCCCTATTTTGCCACTTCCTCTCTATTCTCACAGGCCCGAGTTATAAGCTGTGTCAGAGTTCAGAGGAAGCTCTCAAGTGATCTATATAAAGATGAAATTTCTACAAACGATTTCCCAAGAAAGAATTCCAATTGTCTGTGCCAACGGGCAAAAATCACTCTGGCGAGAGACAAACACGACAAGACTGAAGAATTGGATTAAAATGCATTTTTCTATTTGCCCAGGAGAGCACATACGGGATGTGCGACATTTTTGTGTTCGAGCTCTTGAATGAAATTGCAGTATAAAATGTGGCAAGAAAGAAGTTGGGTGAGATTGCATTTGTGTGTTTGAAAGGCAATAACATAAGCTCGAGATATATTCAATAAAAGTTGAGCTCCGGAGTGGATGAGCATAAAAAACCGACAACGCGAAGAATAGGACAGACCGGAAGAAAAGTCAAACAAACACAATTCTCAGGAAGCGTTTAAATCTCTTTTCACTCCTCTCTCTCTCTCTGTCTTGCACTCTCTGGGGGCACTTAAACTCCTATTTCCGCTTCACGTGGCTTTGGAAGACGATGGTTATTGAAAGAGAGACGCTGGAAGATGTTGGCAGGAGAAGACAAAAAAAAAAACGACATCCATATACAAGTGAGGATATTTCTTATAGAAATTGCCAACGACGTTAAATTAATTCAAATAAATATAAATTTGATTGTCTCAAGTCCGTAGAGAGGAGTGAGAAGATGAAGAAGCTGTGTGAGGACAAGAGTTGGATAAGATGAAGAAGAAGACAAAAAAAAACAAGCACTACGAGTTCTCTTCCCAAAAGAAACGCTCGTCTCATCAATGAACTGAAAACAATCTCCAATGGAAGCACCTATAATTTCATTCATCAGCCTCTCTTGAGCTCAATCTCCCAGCTCCGCTGTACGTTTTTCTTACTCAACGGCCCCAGAGAGTGAGAGGGAGAAGACGAGAAAGAGACGCCCAAGTACACACATCTTGGACTCTTTGAGCACAACACAGAATATATACACATATATGGCTAAAGATTGCGTTGACTTCCCCAATAATGGGCATATGAGATCGCCTTCCTTTGCACCTCCAGCCTCGCGAAATGCCACGATATGTTATGGAGAAAAATTTCTTTCTCAATGGATGTGCCTTCGGCTTTTATGAATGAAAAACACATTTTGTGCATCTTTTACACACTACAAATTTTCTACCGTAGAAATACATACATATATATACTCCATATACGAACCTTGCTTATGTATCAATTGAAATGGGTAAATAATGTATGAGATGGATTACTCGATTGCTCGATCTCGCTCATGGGTTTCTGACGACAACCGCAATCGTATAATAATTCATTGATTTTCCATTCTGTCTCGTAAGGGCAAAAAACTCGATGATCCGTGTACATTCAATTTTCAATTCCACTGATAAGAAATCATATCAATCTTCTGGTTTTTGGTGAGTGTCAATAGCTGCTTAAATTTCCAATGTGAATCAATTGATTCATTGATATTTATGGATTCAAAGAAATCCATTTTATCAAAGTTTTTGAAGATTTTTTTCTAAAATTTATATGCATAAACTTTTTTGATATGTAGGGGAGAATTGGGCAGTTCGCGTTCGATACAAGAATTCTTGAACATTCTGGGTTGAGATTATAAGGTTTAATGATCAGAAGCTCTGAGATATATTTTATTATAAACTGAATCCTCTATAATAATCCGGAAGAGGACGCCTGATTTAACGTTTAGGTACTACAATATGGTTAGGCTGGATTGAAATAAAGGTAAGTGATATCATTTAACAAATATTTTTTTAGTTCAAGAATAAAACTCAAGTTAACGGTAAGTAAAACTGATAAACTAGAATAAATGTTATGGGTTGTTAGGATTCATTAGAAAACCTTTCTATTGAAAAAAGCTTTTAAAACAATTTTATAGAAAAATTGCAGGTGCAATTTCAGTATCTTTTTAACCCCTGATATTTCATTTCTTAATTTTTTTAAGTGATGTATAGATTCTTTTTTGAAAATTTATTTTTCCACAAACTTCCCTTCACGGTCTCTCCATTAAATCCCAATTTATAGCTTTTGTCTTAAGACAATAATTTGGAATATAATTGACCCAATTAAACCTTCCCTTGTCTGCCTTAAGTTAATTTCCAAAGATTATTTTCAAAACATCCTGTCTCATATTTTTCAGGCATAAATTACTCAAAAGCCTGGCCGGTGCACCCGAAAACTCTACACACGACCACGCTGTTTCTGACCTGATGCCCAACACTTGGACGAGCATCTAAGAGAGTATCTGGCTTTGCCTCTTGATTTTTCCATCTCACTCTCCATCGACTGTCTCCCTCTCTATTTTTCTGAGCCATGTACATAGGGCAGAAATGTGCTTGTATGGGTATTCATTCAAGTTTCTTTATGTGTACATAGTGAAGAAAACGCAAGGCTGGAGCTCTATTGAGAAAAAAAAACAACCGAGCAAGAGAGACAAACAACGAGGCAAGACATTCCGATTCATTGGAGGCGCATTTCAGTATTCTTGTGTCGATCAATGAGTGTTGAATTGAGCTCCCTCGACTTTCAACTCTACATCGTCCAACGCACCAAGTTTCATTGATAATTTCCTCGATTTTTCCCTCGCGTAATCAACGGCCAGATTTTGTGTTGCATTTCCGCGGGACGGGACTACTTTTATTTTTTTGGGAAAACGGATAGTTTGAATGTGTATTGAGTTACACCACAAGAGTGGGATGTTGTAAGAGTTTTGTGGCGGTTCTTTTTTTGTTCTTCAAGAAAGAAATGCAACTCTGAAACCAGTGAGAGAGAAAAATCTCAGCTAGGCAAAAGAAAAAAGTGTGAATAATTTCGAAAATTAAAAAAAAAGTAACGATCGCTCTGGAAAAATTCATAAGACGAACCAAAAATTTTCTCAATTCTCCAAAGAAACAGAAAAGCAAGAGAGAAAAATGGATGTGTTAGCACATAAGTGAAGAAGTAGAAAAAGAGTGAATAAACAAACAAGAGTTCCAGAAGCAATTTTAAGTTGTTTGCATTGAAATCGAACGTTGTAATATGTTATATCACATATAGGAGAGTGGAGGAGAGAAAAAGCCACACTCAGTTTAAAAGCGCGACAGAAAAGTCAAAAGGAACGAGAGAAAAAAAGATTTAAAAGCACTTTGGACTAGTTGAGTGAATTTTCTTGATATAAAAGCTCTCTCTCTAGCTGTAGCCAAGGTTTGCGCCCCAAAGGAAGAAAGGAAAAGACGAGCGAAAATGTACTTACAAATTGCCGGAACGGGATTTGTGGTAATTTGCCTTATTCACCTACTCGAGACAATTCATCTTCCGCTGGAGGTGCTCGAAGTGGAGGATCTCGTGAAGCATCAAAGATTGGATCTTGCCATCGAGTACAACAGCAGCGACAGCGGATCGACTGCAAGAGAAAATCAACCGTCAGATAGCATCAACAAGCCACGAGTCTTATATCAAGTCGGGGTAAATCTTTTAATTGATTCAATGTCCAATCAATAATTCTCCTCCGTGTCCTCGCGAGGAGTTCATCATTCACTCAATTCCCACAAAGTAGTTACCAATTGAAATGTCTCGTTCGCTCCCAATTAAATTATTGGCAGCTATAAAAGCTATAAAATATGTGGAGCAACAGGCTTTTGATTTTCCCCCTTTTAATGGTCTCTTAATGAAATGATTGCAAGAAAATTTTCTTAATAGCCGTTTTGGATCATTTCTAAAAAATCTTTTCACTCCTGATAAAATCATAAATGTAAAATCATTCAATCTGCCATCTGAGATGGTACCAACTCTGGATGATGGTATACAGAGAAGAAAATCTGATGAGATTTTTTGTCATGCTGTATTTACTATAAGAACATACATATGTGGCAACCGGACATCCGGTTGCATAGCAGCACATTTACTCTTTTCACCTATTTAAAAAAGGTTCTCTCTCCTCTTCGTCTCTTTTTTTCTATACCTCCTGTTTTTTCCCTCCACAACTTTAATAATCTTTTCGTTTTTGTTTCGCCTCATTCATTCCTATACGGAATTTTAAATATTACTCCTCTTGTCGCTATATACAGCAATCTTGTTCTTCGTTTTCTTTCTATTTCTTGGGCTTCGCCTTTAGGCTAAATGAACTTCCCTTTAAACTCTTATTTACCTTTTTCCTCTCACACCATCGCTCACCTCTTCTCAATTCCTATTGACTCGCATTTATTTGGAGGCCTTTTTATCGTTTATTTTCCGTGTATTTATTGAATGAAATACACGACACCCAAGAGAAAAAAAAATGAGCAACGGAAGGCACCATCTTAGAAAATTATATTGCTTCTTCTATTTCTCCTAAAAATCCTCCTCTCATATACCTGAATGTAATTTCTCATGCTAATTTGGCGGATGAGGGTATTTTGAATAAACCCTTTTCATTTGAGAGAGAGAGAAAAAAACGCAAAACCACAAAATCACATGAGTAGACCCCATTTTTCGCACTAAAATTTCATTGAGAATCTTTCTATATAGACTGAGTATAGAGGAATAGTGTTCATGCGTTCACAATAAAATCAATTGGAGAGCCAATAGAAAAACACTCTCAGAGAAACATAATTAAGTCGATGATAGATTCCATGAAAAACGTTCATCAGAACACTCGTGGAGTATATATACAACTTCTCAGAATATCTACGCACTCGACTTGCGATGAATAAAATGATGTCATTAAATTGCTATTTAATTATGTTATTGAATTAAACTTGCGCTCAGTAGAGCGAATGGGAAATGATGCTTTTTTCTACTATTGAACACAATCAAGACACAATCGAATACCGAATTTAGCACTGCATTGTTTTGTTCGATGCGCAATTTAATAATCTCAATACGTGATTTGATTTCCAAAACACCGACACTTCTTTATTGATCTCACGTACCACGAAATTGGTATGATTAGGCAGGAATTTGGCAAATTGTCGGAAGTCGGAAGAATTACAATGGTCATGTATTTTGTAGAAAAACACGTTTCGTAAATTTTTGTTTAAAACCTTTAAAACCAATATAAGAATTCTATGGAATATTTAGAGATTGTGTTAATAAGGTAATTTCATGAAAATTGTAATAAAAAATATATAATATTAAATTGAATAAAACAATTTAGAAATTACGTAATTTTAGTCAAATGAATGAGTTGCCCTCTTTATCTAGTTATTTTTCGTCTTAATAATTAAACGTTGCTTCCAACGTTCATATTTAATTGAATAAGTTGTCATATAAAGCTCCATAAAAAGAAGATTATGACGAATGTTTTGATAAAGTCCAAATAAATATAATTCATAAAAAGTTTATTAAAATTCTTTAAAAATAATTGTGCTCTGCTTAATCTTACCAGAGCAACTTTTTATTTTTCCGCTACATGGCTATTCATACAAAATACAATTGGTTTTATTTAACACTAGGGATTCTTAGTTAATTTCAATTCTTTCAGTTTGTTTGATTATTTCAGATATCATATCGTGCGATTTAAAAATTATATACATCTCCCATTTCACCAACATTTGAGATAATAAAATCCCTTCTTGAATTTCGATCAATATCTGTAACTCATCTGAATCTTTATCTGATTAATTCCATTTCGCCAACTAATGAGAAATTAATTCTAAAGGCGCAGAAATCGATATGATGAGATAATTTTGCTTCCCAGATGCTCATCATCTTTCCTCTAACAAAATTCCTGTTTGTAACATATTCTCAGCTTTCTGTTGAGTCCTTCTTATTTTTCCAACAAATTTTCAATTTGAATTCAGGTCAATAGAAAAGACCTTTAAAAATTCAGTATAGATCTGCCACAAGAGAATTAAAAAGAAATCTGTAGCCATAAATTAAGAAAAATGTATAAATATAGACAGAGGTCAGTAAAAGCTCTCTGACGTCAGAGAAACTGGGATCATGAACTTCTCCCATTCTCGTTATCCAACAACTCGATTAGATTCTAACCCACTCTATCTCTCTCAGACTTCTGAGAGCGATCTTCCCATTTGCACACCAAATGCAGTCTGCTCGAAAATCGATCTCTACGAGACACCCTGGATTGAGCGTCAGTGTCGCTGTCCGAACACCACTTCACTTTCCAGTCAGCACATCAACTACCAGCACAGTGAGTTCCTGGAGAAACTCCTGCGGAAGTTGAGCAACGACCCCACAATCGAACGAAAGACTACGCGGGAAATGTTGAGGCGATTGGGTGCTGTCTACCACGTGGACGACATTGTGCTGAGTGGCTTGGATGAGCCGGATCATGGTCAGAATTACTACTACCGCAGCAAAGGTGTCCACAAGCAGAGAGACTTCCTCAGCCACTTAACGGCGACTGATGTGCACGAGAGCAAGAGACTTCGACATGCATCCCATCGGGATTTTGCCACCATTGGTGGATGCTCCAGCGCGATCGGGGGTGAGGATGGTCACACGATTGTGGACAAGACCAGACACTACAAGCTCTGCAGTCCCATTCACAAATTGCCAGTGTGTCGGTGAGTGAATTCTTTTGACTCAATATGTGATTGAGTAATGGAATTCGATTGTCGTGGGAGATGTTGATCAATTTAAAATCGATTATTTCATCATTATTGATTTCTCAATTGAGATGCCACAGATTTGACCCCTTATTCCATTTTTTTTTATATGCAGGTACTTTAAGGACTACACTTGGACACTAAAGTCCATTTCAGGAGCAAATGCGACACAGCAGATCATTCACTGTCGATGCCCAAAGAACTCAGTGACTTATCTGATCAAGAGAGAGCCTCTGAGTTCAAAGGACGAACAAGGATATGTCTACTTCTTTGCCTGTTCACCACAGAGTGTATGAGAAAATCACTTTTCATATCTCAAAGTGGATTTTCATGAAATTTTTCTTTATCTCTTGTAGCGCCTAAGATGCCAGAGGAAGGAACCCTGCAAACTCTTCACCGTGCGGAAGAGGCGAGAATTCCTAGATGAGGTCAACACAAATCCTCTTTGCCAGTGTCCTCACAATCACCGCTGTCCACGTCATCACACGGATGTGGGAGTGATCGTGGGAAAGTCATATGCCCAGGACAATATCAGAACCTACTCTGGCTACTGCATGGCTGAAGATCTTGAACAATGAGCGGACAGAGCTCCCCTAAACGGTGGACTTTCATGTACAATGCGACAAATACTTAGATTACGAGCTAATTAACCAACTAATATGTATATTTCCATGAGTAATGCCCTACAAAGTGTATTTATTAATAATTTATTTCACTGAGAAACATTCGCAAAAAAAAATAAGTCTCCCCTAATTAAGAATCTTTAATAGCTTTAATTCCGATTGATTCAAAATTGATAATACATATAATAATTCTTTTTATACTATATAAATTATTCGCTATAATGTTAGTAACAATGTCTCCCAAATAGTATGACCCTGGATAGAGTAAAACAAAAAAACTAAATCAACCTTTCCTCATCAACATTTATACTTCAATATTATCGTACCTGAATGTATAAAAAGAAAGTAAGAAGTGTTATCTAGTTAGAAATTTTTTTTTTCTTTAAGAATAGGTATATTGCTCTTTCCTAGGCGATAAGATAATCGAAAATGGATACCTTAAAATACATGTATTTTATACACGCATATATAAAAAAAAACGGTATGTATATAAAAGTTGTTGTGTACTCTTTTCGTTAAAAGGAAAAAAAAAACATACTTGAATAAATAATTCATTCACTGGACATACGATCTAATATGTTTTTCTTCTGAATAGTCTGAATATATAAATTATAATATGAATTCCAGGTATAGAGAATATTCAATTTCTATACAAAGGTTTCCATATGGCTCTTGGATTATATAAAAGGCACAACTCAATTTGAAAGTCAAAAATTAAGAAACAGAACAATTTCTTGCAGATGTGCCATTTGCATCTCCAATGAGCGCTATATTGTCAGGTAATAAAATCTACTCATTTGTCTACATCAGGGCGATAATCTTCAAAGAAATGTTTTTCGCATGCAAAAGACGTTATTCACGAGATTGCACTCGAACAAGAAGAAATGAAGAATAAATTATGTAAACAAACAGTTGAGGAACTATAGACACGAAATTGTACAAAATAATTACAAATTGCATGAGCTTCTGGAAGTACTTGTTCGACACACAAAACGTCTTACTCACGATGATGGTTTAAATTAATTCACCTAATTTTCATACAAAGTAAGATTAATCGAGAGAAGTGGCGAGAGCATAAGGAGCTCAGTCTGTAGAATATGGTATTTTATACTCTCTTAATGGATCAAACATCACATTATAATGAGACTCTTTTCTTCATCATTTCACAGATACCTTTCTTTAAATTTATTCAGTCCCATTTCAGACGAGGGAGACCTCGCAATGATAATTTACACAATTGAGAGACAATTTTATAATTTTACTCTCAGCATTTTCAGGTGGAATTTTATTGCGCTTCTTTTGCAATTAAATGTAATTTACAATAGTGGCTTTTTTATCATTTTCTCTAATTTCCCAAGCCTTATCTTTTGCAAATCGATTTTTTCCAAAGCTCCATTTACTCTAAAATTAAACTCCTTTCTCAAACTCATTGAAAATTTATATGAAAGCATTTATCTATTTTTATATTAAAAAAGGATTTACAATTCATTTTTTTCACATTCGCTTTTCATTTTATGACTTTCATTATGCGTGATAAAATGAATGATCCACCGACAATAATTTCTTTATACATATACTAAAAGGCCTAAAAGTTACAACTGCTACTTTTCTGACCCACTGAATTACTCAGTTTACAGAGGAGAGACCCATATCATCCCATAATCCAATTAGTACCGGTTTAATTGGATTGACCGACGCATTTTTGGCAGAATTTCACCTTTCTTGAAAAAAAAAAACCATTGCCGTATAGACTTTCTTGTCAAAGGTAAAAAAAAACGTGGAAGAGTGGTTATTCTAATATATTTATGAATGCTAATGGCTCCACTTTAAATGACTTTCATGTAAGAAAAAAAGAGTCGTATCTCTCATAAAGTTGTTATAAGAATTAAGTCAACACGACGGCAAAAGAGGGGGCTTAGCACCATTTCTTTCCGCCAGAATAAAGTCGTGAGAAAACCATATAGAACCAGAACAACAGGGCTCTAATGAGGTGTCTAGAGAATTCTAGCTCACTTTCGTTGTCCTACAAATTAGCGTAACACAACACAATTCTGTTAATTTTTGAAAATCAATAAATTTGTTAAACTTTCAAAATTTTCTCTCTCCGTAAATCACTTTTATCTTTTATTAATTTATATCACGCGATAATTGAAAAGAAAATTAATTTTGAATATCTTCAAGAGCAAAATTTGTGATGTAATTTGCAACCGTTTGTGGGTAGTCTTTCTTCTAGTTCATTATATGTTCCTAAGGAATTTCTATGCCACAAGAAGAGCCAGGAGATATAGAGTGTATTAATTGGGCACAAAAGCTGAAGTTGACTAATTAATTTTTAATGCCCGTTTGTTTGCCGCAAGAGGCTGATGGCCGGTGTATCGGGAGAGAAAATTCTTCGAGTATACATGTGCAAAATAATATTTCATCATTTGAAGAGAGTGAAATGGGTGTTTGGTCGTTAAGATGCTCCTCACTCCACCCACAACAATTAATCACCCAAAGAGATTGAAATTGTTTTTTGTTGCTTATAACTCAAGAAAAAAATAAACATGAAGCACTGCACACACCACTTTCACCCGATGGAACAATTTTCAAAGGTATCGAAGCCTTCGGAAGATGCTTAAATGAGCCACATTCCTACCACCATCAAATCAATTACTCAGCCGCCAATTTTGGGCAATTTTGACCAATTTTGCCATGAAGATATTTGTGGATTTCACCTTCTCTCATGTTGTATTTCAATGAGGCACATTTTTCATCAAATATCTTATTTACATTGCATGGATGTGTACACCTACTTTTAATTTAACGGTCTTCATTGTAAAAATTCTTTTCTCTCTTGCTCCCAAGATGAAGATGAGTATGTACATTCAAATGACGGGAAAAGAGGTCTCAGCGACATTCGCTTGAATAATCATGAAAAAGATAGTAATGTCGAAGACAAAAAATTGGAGAGGAATAATTTATTGAGGAGGCAAAATTGATGAGCAAAATTGCCCCCTTTGTGCTATGAAAATACCAAATTATCCGTATATGAATAATTTAATTCATGCACACAATTTTTGGGTTAAAGCTCCCGCAATTGGCGGTGCTACCGGAAAAAACCGCCAAATGCTCCATTTGGGAGACTTTGATTGATCCACAATGAGAAAGCCATTCGACGGAGCTCAAATATACCGCACACAACCTTTTTCTAGATTTATAGAACAATTCTCGATTGAGAGATCACGATCTCTTCTGTGCATTAATTAAAGGGATCTGGGTTAGACGAGAAGCAATTGCGCGAGCACCTTGCTCCATCATCCAATATCACATGGCGATGGCGTTTAAAAGGTGTGGTTTGATGAGAAAGACGATGAAGATCGACTTTTTTTTTTGAAAACACATCATCGTCTGTCTTATTAATTGCAAAACACCGTGTTCATACACGGAAATTATTGTACGTTTTAGTAAAATTAAAAGTAAATTGATAGACAAGGAGAGATGTTTTTTATTAGTACAAAAAGAGCACTTTTTACGCTCCAAGCGCGTGAAAATTAATTGAAGAATCTTCTGGTTTTTTTTCCTTTCTGTATTACTTCAGACAATCAAAATTGACTATCAGCCATCAAGAGCCAGAGAGAGAAATATTTTAATTGAAATTTCTAGAGTTAATTTGATTCTAATTGCAAGAGTTATCATCGAGGAAGAGTGAAAAAATAATGAGAAAATTATATTGTGAAAGAGAGAACTAGAGCATTAGATTTTTTTCTTGCTAAATTATAAATTATGCAATTCGTTCTTATGCACTTTTTTTTGAAATTATATTAATGTTAGATTTTTTCTTCATAATAAAGTGATAGATATACTCAATAAATTTATTGATAAACTTATGATAGGCTGTTGAAGTAAAATTTATTGTTTCTCAGGCTGCAATTTCCCATCCAACGCACATCGTGATTTATTGCCAAGTCATCAATTATTGTTAGTGAAATTTATTATTTTATAAAATTCTCTCAGAAAGCAATTTTATCCAAAACATTATCAGTTAAAAGGTCAATGAGATTGCACGTCAAAATAAAGCTCTAAATATAGTTATACACAAACATTTTTGCCAAACAAGAAAAAAAAACTCTTTCTATTGATGTTATTGAATGTGCCGAAGAAACTCTTGATTTTAAACTATTCAGTGAGTTTTCATTTTATTTTCAATATGCCGCTTTTTACCTCCCAACACTTTTTCATCTTCTTTTCTTTTAAATGAAATAAAAACAATAAATTCCTCCAGCAATCTCGCATTAATCGACACCTTCAATCTATGAGAAATTCCATGTACGATGATGTTTATCTTCTTTGGCACAGTTTTGATGGTGAAACATCAAAATCTCGTCAAAACATGGAGGGGAAAATCTTTTCGCGTGCGTTTTGCGTCTCACGCGGGTCTTCGGAGCCTTTACCAATAATAGACAAAAGAAGAATATTCTCTCCTGATGTGGGAGTCTATCAGCCTAAATAGCCATCAGAGACAGACAGGCAGAAAGAGAGATTTTCAAGGAAGAAAAATTACCAAATTGTCACTCAGAATTCTTTTGTGCCGTGATCTTAATCGCGGGAGAAAAGACCACAATTAAATTTCCATCAGACAATTGGATTTTTCACTGCGCCCACGACCGAGTGGGTTGCTCTCAATTCACGTGAATTTCGCATTGAATGGCCAATAGGACAAATTTGCGGAATTTTTCATGGCCAAAAAATCCAAAGGGGAACATGAGTGAGAGATTGAAGCTGAGGGAAAAATGGGGGCCTCTTTTGTGCCATTGCCAAAGAGTCACACTCTTTTATAAGACACCCAAGAGGAGTTCTATATAGCGTATACCTTCTATTGAAATGATTAATTGTGATGTGTTCCACTCTACACAAATTATAATTATCAATCACTATAATCAGATGAGAAATGCCATAGAGATGGGAAATCTATTGAATGAGCCTCTACCAATTCTGCGCTGGCGGAGGAAAAGGGGCCTCCAAGTCTCGAGGTGCAAGCTCACAATCCAACAATCACCTATAGACGTTGGTGCCTTTCATTGTCTTCAAAACGGCAAAATTGGAAGTAACGGACCCACGACAGAGTATCTCTTCCCGGCATCGCCTCTTTTCAGGTGTATCTGAGGCATCGATTGCCGTCGACACTCCAAAGTGCGATGAAAAACCTCAGCATAATCGCTCAATGATTTTCTATTGAAATGCACTTTAATATCATCATTTTCAGTGTCTCTTTCTCTCTTTTTTCCTTCTCTCCGCCTTGCCATTCACCGCCACAGCAAATCCATCATCATTCGCAATTGTGTCTGCACACGATGCCATCAACCTGGTGTGTCGTTTTGCTGTATTAATTTTAATTATTGACTTTTAATGGCATGCTAAACTCCCTTTTGTACATCGTTAAAAACAAAGAACATCCACTCTAAGAAATGGATAGTTTTTCTCATCACATTTCACTGTACAAAATGCATTCTTGGACGGAGAGGGATCTCACTAAACTTCCTGCTCAACTCGCTTTTGGCTCTTTTCTTGCTTCCGGATTTGTTCAACAATTACAACTTTCTTGAGACCATATCACCTCCTGGCGCTTGCTTAGCATCTCTAGCATATCAAACATATCAGAGGGGGTTAAACATGAATTTCAAAAAGTAAAGAACGCCCTGAGAGAATTCCCTGACAATCGACATCAATCTCTTTGGCAAGACTTTCCCAAGCATTGTTTTAAATGAACTCCCAATTCCAAATCATTCCTAATTTCCAGCAATTACCTCCAAATTTACCGAATTAGTGGGCAATTTTTGGACAATTTCCTCCACAATTTCATCCAGATTGCACATCTTAATTATGCGAACCTTCAATAGAGACGTTAAGATTTTACAGTAGGTAAAACGACTTGTCCTATTTTTTTAAAGGGAGCAGAAACGGAAATTTCTCAGGTAATTTCATACGCTTCGAGTGGTGATAAATAAGAAATTTATTTGACACGAACTGCTAAGGATCATCCATGGCTTTTAAAATTCCTGCATCTATTTTCCCAATAAGTATACATAAGAGGTAACAATTTATACCTATCAATCGTTTGATCACCTAGAAACGCCTCCAAATAAATTATGATTTTCAGTGTCTTGAAAACTCCCTCAGACGCAACCAATAAACCTTCTACCTATGCCGAGGAAGAACTGTTTGAATTATCGACTTTGTCTTATTGTCCCATAAAATTGTTGAGCTTTCCTCTCTGGGGTCTTATTAGAGTGGTTGAAGAAGATTTCTCGGTATACGATGATCATTTCATTAAATTGAATTGTTTTAGTGTTCAAGACATTTTGCAGACAACAAAAAGTTAAATCTCAATTTGTTGCTGGGCATTTTGTTTACTTTCAATAATTTATTCAAAGAATCACAGAGGGAGAGTAATATGCTAGAGCACGATGAGCATAGGGAAAAAGGAGGAAAATACAAGAGAGATCCGTGATTTCTAGTGTCTCGTAGACAAAAACACTCGCTCTTCATATAGAGGAGCTATGGGCAGAGATTGGGTCTTATAGATGAAAGAGAGATGAATCTGTTGCAGTACGTGAGTGAGAGAAAGACGCCCAGCAATACAAGCGGTGGAGGCATATATATTGGAGTGAAGAAGAGGAGATTGAAAGAAGGGGCTCAACTCAAGAAGTGGAGGAAGCATTAAAAGCAGTTGGAAGGCCATTGACTAGAACATTTATTATGGAACCTTCACGGCGTTAAAGTCTCTCTTGCATTGAATGCTCTACTACCTATAGTGCCACTTTTAAGTGTTGTTTCTTTTGTGCTTTTCCCGACACTCTCTTGTGCCGCGCGATCCAGGTGACAGTTTTTCCGAAAGGATATCACCGACGAAAAAAAATCATTTTTATCGACCTCCATCCTCATTCACCGAAACGGATTTAGGAAGTGTGAACTAACGGAGTCAGACAAAAAAAATAGACTTTTGTGGATGATTTGCAGAAAAGGAGTAACACTTTGTGTGCTTTCAACACGGGGAGACACACTCAACACCGTCTAAAATAGAGAAAAATGAACAATTAATTGAAATAACTGTCGATGTAACGCAAATAATTAATTATGATTTTGGATCAGTGAAATAAAAGTTAGTTCAAGTCATAATTACATGTATAACTCGGTGGAATGATGTTCAAAGTGGATTCTACTTTCAAATACAGTTCTTAACTTTTATCTCTCTTTCACACTCTCCACTTGGTAATTTTTACCTCAATCAGCAAATTGAGAAATTCTTGGTGAAAAACCGTAATAATCTTTCATGTTGTGATACTATTTAAGTTTATACCACTCCTTGGTACATCGAGTGAAAAAGGCAAGAATTACCATTAAATAGTTTCGATACCTTTTCTTTCTCTCGCCCATTTCTTTAACACACAAAAACGCTGCATCTACACGCTCAATTAATAATTCAATTTTTGGCTCCAAAATTTAATATACATATATAAATAGAAAAAGAAAATAAATAAAATTGCTAACTAAAAGAGACGGTGAGCGCGAGTGGAGAAAATGCTGACGGTGGTGTTGCGATTCTTGTTGATGGGCACCCTTGTGCTCCAGGGTAAGAGTGTGAATGTGAATTTTCCGGGTGTTGTGGAACAAATCAGGACAAATCGACAGAGTCGTGTGAGTCGCGAATTCATGGGTGAGCATCATGAGTACATTCCCGTGAAGACAATCACGAGTGATCCCACGGAGGCACCTGCGGAAGATGCGGCAGAGCATCTCCGGGAGCTCATTCAAGTGAATCCAGCTACACTCACAGACCAACAGAGGCGTCTACTGGAGCAAATTGTGGACAGAGTGGCACGATACGGTGGATTAATGGTGACTAACAAAATTCCAGTGGAATCCAACGGTGATGAGGATGCACAAGCGAGAGCTCATCCAACACGGAGCGGTACTAGAAACAAGAGTAAACCAACAACCACCAAGAGGCCATCGTCCGTGATGGTAACAAAGACCGTACAAAAACAGTCAACGTCTTCCGCATCGGCAGCGCAATCTGCATCAACAGCGTCACTAAATCAATCAGCCGCAATCGCTAAAGCCACTCAGAAGCCACTCACGAGGCAAAAAGTCAAAGCACCATCCACGGACAGTACAGATTTTGCACAATACACCACATTCACTCCCCCAGTTTCGCCAGCAAATCACGATGCCAAGACCACGAGCGCCACAAGTCGGCACACGGTTAAGCCATCGGAATTATCATTCTATGATTACAATGTAACGGCTTCGGCGCTCATTGAGAGTCTCTCGAAGCCCAATTCTGTCGCCTACCAGCAACGGATCCGATTGCCAGCGCCTTCCGCATCCACCCATCATCACCAGACGCCACAAGCCACCAATACCACCAAGAACAAGCTCCAGGTGAGTCTCTATATCGATCGACTCCCGAGGGGTGAATAACTGATAAATGTGCACATCCCACGACTAACAGATTTATATAATTCACCCATTGATTAGCTCCACTCATTTCTCCGATATTGATACAGCGTATTACCTCCAAAGTATCTTCTGTCTTCTGCTAAAGCTTAAATTGCAAGTTCTTGTATGTATACATGGCTCACAAATTGAATTTGCCCAGAAGTTCATCTTGATGCGAGGAAAATCAACATTGTTTGCCTTGCCGATCATCAGTCTTAATAAATTGAATATGCTTGCAGTGGAATTTCCTTTACAAGTTTTCTTATGCGATCTTTCGTTTAGAATTTTGTACCAATAATGGAAAAGGGTTATTTTAGAAAATTATAATAATGGGACTGATAGCAAAGTCATAAGCAGCATTTGGGATTTGAGACTAATTTGGGTAGGTATTGACTGAATTATGACAAAGATCTTTAAATAATCTCTAAATATGAGAATCACTTTTTTAAGAATCTTTCGGGTTCAATGATGACAGACATACATATGTATGTTTGTTTAGAAAACAGATTTAGAGATGATAATCTTGAAATAATAAAAAAAATACATTCTATATATCTCTTTTACAGCCATTGTACGGCATTAATGACTCTTTTGCTTCTTTATTTCAATAACATTTATCATGAACAAATGAAATTAGTTAAATTTTAAAGTAAATTGTTACTTAGGTGTGTGCAATTAAAATTCCAGAAACTAATTTTTACAAAAGTAACACAAGATGTAAAGCCTCCAGAAAGGCCTGCATTCTTCAACGGCATTGGATAATTAATTCACTGAATGGTGTGTAATTTTACAGCACAAAATTGCTGTCAAATAATGCATTTATAGTGGGGTTTATTGCCCCTCGTAAAAATCTTTTATGTTATTATGTGAATACATTTTGTATTGACGATAAACCTGAGGAGTTAGAGAAATCAGATAAATGTGCTATAAAGTGCACTTCATTTATATAAAAGCAATTCCGATATGTAGCTGGGGATTTGTGAATGAGGGAAAAAAATATGATATACAATTGCACTTCCTGCTCCATGGACATCTGGCCGAGAGCACGAAAATCTATTGTTGATCATTTGCCAGGTGAAGTGATCAATTTCTGCCAATTTGCAAGCCCCCCGCTTTGAAATTCTCTCTCATAGCTAATTCAGCCCATTTTCCTCGGCTCATGTGAATAAAATGAATTAGCGTGTTTGCGCGAATGTCTGCTGGAATCAATGACCATTATTCTCGTCAGATAAGTACCCCCTTTGCATTCACCCAATTGCAACATCGTGATTTTATCAGCGATCTTGACAAAAAATGATATAAATATGTCACGTGTGGCACAGAGAACACTTCTGTGGTGAATGGTGTTCCCGTGTCGGAGGTGGGGTGTGATAAGAGGTTTTATTTCATTGCCAGTTCAACAAAGATCTCTTTCTCTTGTTGCAAAATGCGCGCCTCTTTGCCTCACATCCAACATACCTACCCAGAGAGAGCATATGAAAAGCATTACATATATGAAAGAGTATCAAAACGTGATGTTGAACTTTTCCTACTGCAATATTCTTGGCAATGAGCCGGTGCGGGAAAGGGGGGATAGAGTCAGAGAACGAGCATTAGACAAGCTCCGGTGAACAAAGGAAGAGGAATTTGTTTTCATTCTCGGTACAAAATAAGTCCATTTCTGACATTATTTATTGAGTCATTGAGCTCGGAAATCCTGGGAATTTTGCTCTATTTTCCACATCAAAGCTCGCAACATATGATGTCACGATGCGTGCAGAGATTCACGCAGAATGATTCTTGCTCTCTTTATATGTTTTTACACCCCTCTTTCTTATCGGCAGAATTGCTAATTACTTTAATTTCAATTGGCAGTTTAACATGTGAGAATTTATTGCACAGCTTCAAACACTAATTTAATTTGCAATGCATTACTCAAAAGGGGATTCTCCGGAGATGGAATATAATCTATATCAAGAACACTATCTTGCTTTAAGACAAAAAAAATCTGCATCGAAAGAATTTTCATTACGAATTCAGTGTAAAAATGTTACATTGTGACTACATTCCTCATTCATCTTCAACCATGATTAAATTCATTCTTCCATTTGTTGAAGAGAGAGAAAAATGACAAAGAATAATTTCACATTAAAGCTGATATAGGGAGATGGAGAATAAAAGAATGTAAAAGAGAGCATAATGCCAACAATTGACAAATTTATATTCTTTCAACATACTTCTCATAGAACATGTGGAAGCTTCTGGCAGTGGAAGATGATATAGTGCAGAATACCCTTAACTCTCCTACGAATAAAGAATTTCAATAAGACAGTGATACTTTTCAAGGAACAAATGGGCTGAACGAGAAATCAGACAGCCAACAGTCCAGACATTGAGGAATTTATATCGTGCAATCTCGCACATCAACTTCCTCAACGAGACCTCACGTCTCAAGCAAGACTCTCTCGGTCAATGACGATGCGAGGAAAATCCTATTGGTGTTGTTGCCAGTCCCTTGACCGAAACTCCCAATCTCTCAATTATAGAGAAGTTGGGCGAAAAGTTATTCAATGAAAGACGATGAAAAATCGCTGAAAATGACTGCTATAGTAACCTTCATGTTCATTAACCATGACCACAAGCGAGAGACGTTCGTATATTGAAGAATATACTCTTCGAGCAGACAATGTGAACTTCCCAGAAATTGTGGAAAAAAAGCAAAGAAGAAGTGGATTAAGAAAGATGGAAGGGAAAAATGAGATTGTGTCAGAAAATAGAACTTTGGAGATCACATTTAATGCTTGATATGCCATCAAACGGTGCTCATCGATACTATAATGTTAGATCCAAGAATCAATTCGATACAGCAATTTTTGATCCTTCTTCTTTTTTTGGACATTTTAAAAGACAAGTAAAGTCTCTCCGATTCCGTGAAAGTCTTTCTCCGTCCGTAGGCCTGAGAAATTCTCCTCCTCCCAAGAGATGCCCCCGGAGGAGGAGGAAGTCAACGGAAAAGCGAAGCGGCATCAAGGCGTGAAAGAGAAAAAGAAAGAAGCCCAATAAGAGCGACAATGTTCCAAGATTGCCGTGGTGAAGCAATCAACATGGACAGAATTGCATGATGATGAAAATGAGTCAATAAGATGCTCTCCGTGGTCGTGGTTAGAAAATCAGCTAGAGATTATGCATTTGCGTATGCGTTTAATACGCCATCGAAGAATGGAGAAAAGAAATACGCCTACTGACCCCATTTCCCTAGTGGAACAGCAGAATTCACACCATAATGCGCTCCATTCGCAGAATCTACTCCCTATGCATATAGAACTTCTTTCGCGAAACGCAGATTGAAACACAAATTGCGCGCACAGAGAAATTTTTTACTCCCTTGGCACAACACGTGAAGGGCATCAAATGGTGTTAAGTAATCATCATATATGTATGTTAATCGCAATATTAAAAAGCTTTTTTCGATGAAAAGAATATTGTGAACAGTAGAAAAGAAAGAAAAAGAGAAAGACACACCGCCAAAGAGTCGGAGGTGCACCTAGGAAACGATTTGTGTTGCTCGGGGATCCGTTAGAATTGTATCATGACTGCATTAAATACCAATGGATACTTCTTCTTCCATACCGACTTCTTGTAGTAACACTTGTAAGAAATTCATTCTCCCTTTTCATCCCATTCTCTTCTGATGTATTAATTTTTAATGAAGAAGAATTAATTTTATCTCTGAATTATTTCAATGGATATAACCTCTCTGGCGTGAAATTATATTTTATCGGGATGGAATTACCTACAGAGTATCGACCTCTTATTTAGCGTTACACACAACATTCTCACCGTTGGAAGCGCGGGCACAGCTGTCCAAAAACTGCTCAAATAAATAGTCTTCTGTCTCACGAAAACTTCTGGAGTGATCTATTTTTTTTGCGCAAAACAAAACCATAATCACGACTTCCTTGATCAACTACGGTCAGCTTCGCGTATATAGACTTTGTGACCTCCAAGATCGCGTGTGAGGAGTCGTTTAAGGTCACTGTCACGTTTTACAAATTGGCTGCACCACGAGTGCATTTTGCCTGGAACAAATTGGCCAAAAAGAAGGCACAAGGAAAATGTTGTAATGCTTAATGCTATATTGACACGTCATACGCTATCTTGAGATAATTAGCATTGAAGAGCAGACAGAAGTGTAAAACTCTTCCCTAAACCTTCAAATCATCGTGGGTGAATTTTATGAGGTGTTAGAAAAGCAGAAGAATATGCGCATAAATTAAGATTAAACTCTTCGGGCAGCGAAGAAAGCAGATAGTTGTGAAGGTGAAGCGCAACAAAAATGCATAAGAACTACCAATTTCCTACAATTCCAATACTGAGTTAATACGGGAAACATTCTCAATAATTGCAAATAAATATCATAAAAGAGTTATTTAACTCTGAATCATTCCACTTAAGACATAAAATGGTGTAAGGTGAGTGTGAAAATAGTAATTAAAATAATTACTTAAACAATGCGTGTTCTCTTTCACTCAATTTGCGCGCCACTTTGTGAAGTTCTTGTATCATATTAAAAGAGAAATATTCATATCAGATGTTTCATATTGGCGGAGCATATGGAATACCAACATTTTCAACAAAGATGCATTGGGGAAAATTCACCCAATGAAGAGAGATATGGTCAGTGTACATTTTTTTCTCCACTTTACTTCTTCTTCACTCCGAAGAAAGTCACTTTCTGCCCAGAGAAAATAACACAAACACGATAGGTAATATGATTTCTTTTTCATTTGGAAATTCTAGAACAGATAATTAAATTAGATGGTGATGGTATGGCCATAACGGAAGGAAAAAGTGAAAATTTCTCTCCAATAATGCTGAAGAAGAAAAATCACCAGCTTCCTCTCCATAGAGTTCACGAATAGAGTGCATCAAGATCACCATCGCGCGAATAGAGGAAATTCTGTGGTAAAAACAATCATTTCTTTGCTGCACGTTCTTCGAGTGTTTTTCTCAATAAAAATACTTCCAATTAAGCTTCCAGCTTGCAACAGTGTAGCAATTGAATTTAAATCCTATGGGCTCTTTTTATCTCTTGGCCACAAAAGAGCAATTTCTCGTGAAAAACAGGTATTTACCACCTTATAAAATTTCCTCGCTGGGTAAGATGCACTGAGTGAGCAAAATGATCCAGATTTTCAAGAATTTTTTCAACTCTTTCTTCACTCAACCTCGAATATGTTCTTTTTCTCTCCACCAATCTCCGCCATAGACTTTCTTTCAATTGTGCAATGAAATCAAGCCCATTATACCGGATACTCTGCGGTGTCGAAATTTATCGCACGAGTAAAAGTAGATTGCAGTGTAAATATTAAGAGGATGGATTTATACTTGGTATCTTGTGGCGAATAAATTTGAAACTATGAAATTGTCTTAACAATTAAACGCTCATTAAGCAGCAAATTTCACTTCGTCAAATTTTTATATCTGTCTCAAACATAAATCATACGGCTATAAAACTTACTTTATTGATGCTACTGTAATGCTCATGAGGAGCAATAAAGAGCTCATTTTTTCCCAACAACCCAGGTGTCAAGAGAGTACAGTGCGTTGAAGGTTGTGTCGTTTTTTCTTTTTAGATATATGAGTATAGAAATTGCGGGGCTGCCAAATGGGTAAAGCAAGAACTCAATTAAACCATTTTAACGTTAGGGTTGAGCGGACTTATCTAGGAAAAGATATTAATGCTTTCCGTATCTTTTAACAAATTTCGTATGTTCACTGTATTTAAAAACGTGTAACCATAAAAAAAGAATTCAGTAAGTTTTTAACTGAAAATCTTGGACCGGAAATGCTGTTTTCACCATGAAAGTGAAAAATGCTATATACGTCCTTTTAAACACGCAGATCTTTTATTGATCAAACTGTTTTTTACCAAACATTTTGGTATTTAGTGCAATGATTTTACGCATAGCGATACCATGAAGGGTATCGTAAAATTTCACATTATCAACCTTTCAGTACCAATTACACGTGACGCGAGTTTATGAAAATAAAAGGAGTGGATGGATGGAAAAAAGATAGCGAACATGTTTAGTAGCAAAAAGAGAATTTAAACGCCCCACGGAGCAACATCAACAGAAGCCAGAAATACAAGAAAAGTGTTCTTTATACCACAGTCTATGTAAATCGTCCTCATTCACTTGATTATTTAAGCGTTACATGTAATTATGTATGTCATGAGTACTCTCTGTGAATATTCAGAAAAACATAATTAAGATGACTGCGATTGTCTCTTTAAGGAATTTATTCTACTTTGAGAGTGGAGAAAAGCGGCTCAGAACTTAACTTCAAGGTTAGCTTAATAGCGCAATTGAGCCCACAAGCCACACACTGTGAGCTGCCTTCCATCTCTCTATCACGAAGTGATTTTGTACTGATGGAAGAAAACAAATTGATTTGCATTTCTCACTGAACTTTCATCAATCATTGCATTTGCTCTTATAAGAAAATACAACCTCATAATACCTATATAGGTAGCGAAAATAAATGTTACAATCTCGCGGTAAATAGTAAAATAAAGTAGCGGTGTCACAAATTCACGTTAAAGTTAAAACTCTTTTTTTTTTCATACAAAAAAATCGGTTAATGTAACTAGTTTTGGGATGGAGAAGCAGAATAAAACAAAACGAGACAGAGTCAGTAGAATAGAGAAAATAAAAAAAATTAATACTTAATTCTTTGAGAATGCAGTTACAAGACACAATTTCTTCGTTTTTCTTTAATTTCTCATTACATTTTGCGCTATTGTGGAAATATACCTTTGTTGTGCTTCTTCATCATGTTTCATTTTTTAGTGGCTATGCCATCCCAAATAAATACAAAACAAGAAATTGGCATTCAAACTTCCTATTCTGTGTCTTTTTTTCGTTCTCTTTGGAAAGTATATAAAGTGTGTTATTTTTTTAAAGGTATACCACCTTAATTTCCATCATTAACCATTATTGCTTCATTTGACGATGATTTTGTGAAAATTTCGGTAAACTATTCTCTTTTTTTTCTCCCAGCTGATGTTAAGATTTTCTTCTCAGGCCTCTACATATCATGAAATCAATGCATATAGGCATGTGAAATGAAATTGAAGTTAATCAATGAAGAAATTCAAAAGAAAGCGAATCGCTTCATACAACAATTTCAGCTAAAGACCAGTTCATTTAATTGATGAATTCATTTCCAAATTTCATTGACGATTTTATGCCTTTTAGGGGGAATTTTCGTGGTCATTCATGAGTGATTAGAAAAAATGAACACCATGAATATGTCAATTGTTGAGAAAATGTGGGTCACTTGCGTTAAATTCAGCTAAATTTTCTTTAAAAAAAATTAACTTGATCCACACGGAAGTAAAGAGTTCCTAAGATGAGCTTCTACTCATTTATATTGCATTGTTTAGGATTACCAATTAACCTTCGGAAAAGAAAATGACTTAAAACTGAATAGATATGTATTTTTCTACATTTCGTAATTGAGATGAGAAGATCAAAAATGCTTTCTCTTATTTGATAATAAATCAATAAAAACAAATCAATCATGGTGGTAAAAGTTTTAAATTTTAATTATCATGTCAGTCATTTTCATGTAAAATCTAACAACCATTTTCACATGAAGAGCACTTTACATTTTTCACACTCTGCACAAGCAATTATGTATCTTGTACCTGTTTCATAAATCTGTCAAGATGAGCACATTTTGTAAAAGCTATATAAACATATTACTTGTTACTTTCAGTTTTATGGCTTTTTTTCACTAATAAACCTATATTATGCCGTTTAAATCATTTCTGACCGCTAAACTCGTGGTATTTGGAGAACAATTCAAGTAGATTTGTGGCCTCATTCTTGGTGTAAAAATCTGCTTAATTAGGGAAAAGTCACAAAAGTGTGAATTACTTTAACAGAAATTGAACATCTTATCACATTCACTATCTCTCCATTGTCTGGAAATTGCCTCATCATATACACAATGAGGCTGATTTAAAAATTCTCTACCACAGACTCGCCTCAATTTCCCTGTGCAAATTTTATTAGCGAACCAGTGCAAAATTGTGTCATAATCCACAACTTTGCTCATCACGTGCTATATTTTTCTTCATGCAATGGCTCTTTATCTCTCTTTCCTCACTTAATTCAATGATCATCTTGAGAGCGGGCTCAGAATAGATGAAAATATTATAGAACTGAAAGAGCGGTAAAATTGAATTTGCAGATGTAGAAATTTTTCATATTTGTAGACCATAACGAAGATAATTTTTGAGAAATTGTACTATGTGGTGTCAGTAGAAACATGTTGGTTGGGCTCTTGCTTTCGTATATCGAAGAGAGCAATCAACAGGTGTTTTTCTTGCTGATCGGCCAAATAAAATTCATCGTGGGGGAAAATTGGCAAAAATTGTTTGTTTTTCTCTTTAACTAACAATCTCTAATCTTAAGACATTGTTAGCAGAGAGACAGGAGAATGAGAGTAAAACAAAAAGTAAAGTAAAAGCGTGGATGATAACAATAACATAATCGTTGCAATTTCATTGTTTGCTAATAAATGTCTTTTGCGGTCAATGAGTATCAAGTAAGACATAACATGCCTTACCTTTGCATAATTAATTTTTTTTTTTATTTTTCCTTCCTATTCCCATCTCCATATTCTTTCGTTGTCTCACCAAAAGGTAAATTTTAATCATGAAAGTATCTCGAGAATTATTCCTTGTGCAAATAAAATAGCCAGACAATTTCTCAATTAAAAGCCAAATGCCATAGTAAAATTCACCACGTGTGATTTTAATCACTGAAAGTTGTAACTTGTGCCCGAGACGCTCGAGATGGGTCCATGCGCGAGAGAAAGGAGATGAATATTCTGTTTGAGCGCGGAGGCATACATTTGGTGAGCACAAAGGCGTGCTTTTTTCAGTATAATTCTCAATAAATGCCTCAAAATAGAATTAATTTATTCTATCTATGGTAATGTTTGAAATTCTCTTAATGGGTGAAACACGATTCCGTGATAGGATAGATTAGTCTCTCAATTAACTTCACTTTTCTCCCCATTTACGCATATGCACACGGGGGCTTATTGTTCTGCATACCACATGAACTTGACTTTTGTCTTTAATTACACGAGCGTGTAGAAAATTCAACCAATGCGACAGGCATTATGAAACGAGGCAAATGCGTGGTTCTCACAATTTTCTTCAATACATACGGCACTTTTTTGACATACCATCTATCAATTGTTGAGAGATGTAATTTAGAGAATTCTTTACTGTTAAAACAGTTTTTTTTTCCTTCTACCACCCTATAGTTGAAGAGTAAATGATTTTTCTGTTCAAATTACGGCGTTAATGCTGTGATTTTGACCCCGAAAGAGATAATCAATTCAAACTGGCACACAATGGGACATTTTTTTATCCAAAGTCATCAACTATTAAATGATTTGTGCTGATGAAGACATTCTTTTGCCACAAACACTTTAGACATTTCACGGAGAATTACCAAAAATTCTCGAGTAATCAAAAAACACAATTATCCGTTAGGCTTTTTATGAATTGAAATTTGTTTCCCATTCATGTTAATTTTACCTCTATTTTTAGAGTTTACCCTCTTCGTAATGATTAGAAAAGTGTATAAGTGCTTAAGGCTAATGGAAAGAAGAGTATGTCAGAACATATTAGAAATCAATTTGTTATTCGAGCAACAAAACATCATTTACACACTTCATATCAGTGGGATAGTTTATTTAGTGAAAATCACTTAATTATTGCGATTAAGTAATTAATTACACGCTGAGACAATTACAGTCAACGACATGTAATTTATCAGCACTTTATCACATGCATTAATTGGCAACAGAAGCTATTGGAGAGACTAGAAATGGTCTCTCCTGAAAGAGATTACAACATGGCAAATGAACAGATCTTTTTTTTTTCACTCTAAAGCCCATTTCACCTCCTTTCCACTATTGGATTTCCTATATATCGAACATGTGCTGCGGAAAATGCATGCGAATGAGGAGGTAAATGGTGCCCATAACTTTGAGTCATAGAAGAATAAATTGGAGTATGAGTGAGACGTGCTGGAGCAATTATGAATCATCTCTCTGTGGGATATAATAAATGATTCGATCTCTTTAATGAAATCATTAAGTGGCATAAGAATGTCGGTAAGTTCTCATCTCTCTGGGCATAAGAGGAAAAATTAATTGAAATTCAAGTTGAAATAATCCTCTAATGATCCCAGCATTTGACTACCTATATTTAGTTATTGGTGATGCGTAGGGAAAGAAAAATTAAGAATGGGAACGTCATATTGTGTCATGAAATTGTACGTGGAAGCACACAATTTACAATCTCTCCATTAATCATTCGACACAGAAAAACATTAGAGAGTGTTTATTATGTTTGTATGGCTGTGAAGTTCGAGATTCTTTTTCCTCCGTCATCATCCTCATCGACCAAAGTGCTTCCGACATTCTTATACGTGATCTTTCCTCACCTCCTTCTCTCAACTCATTCGCCGCGATCTGATGCTACCATTGTTGAGATAGAAAGTTACCGTTTTTTATCAAAGAGATTCCACTGCAAGCGTCACTAACAGAATTTGGCATGTCAATCTGCGCGGGTTGTTAGCAAAAATGAGCCAATAGTGATCATCACAAATCCCGGGTTGGGTTAGAAACAATTGAGGAATCACCTGGTGGGATTTTTTTTGTCTGATCTTTTTACTCATAAAGAAATCCATCAAGTCAGAAATTAGATGGTGAGTGATTGAAAAGAAAATGAAAATTTATCTCTTTTGTCTATTTCACACAGCAAAAACCACCGGCTACAGGAACTGCCAAACCGACCAAGTACCACTATTATCCACATAATCAGCATATTTATCTTCTGCCCGAGTGCGCCATTCAACAGGTAAAATATCACACTGTGGCTGTATGCTGAAGAAATTAATCCAATTACACCTGTGATTTATTGGCATGCCTCTTTTGCACCTCACCATACCGTCATTATTTCGTTCATAGGTTTGCAATGCGGTCTACGTACGACTTAATTACACCCAACCCCTCTGCGCGTGTCCATCGAGGTAAGCAATCCGCACTCGAATTCCTTCAGTTCAATCAATCAGGATTACCAATAGTCGATGCCAACTCTATCTACATAGAGATCATGATAAGAAAAAAAAGCCACATCCCAACCTATGGATTGGATAGGGGATAGGCGGGCAATTTGATGAAGAATAAAACTTGTTCTCTTCTCAAACACCTTCAATGATCAAAGTTTTAATTTTTAATTCACAGAAAATTATCAGACAGTTTTTTGCAAGGCGTTAAATTTTGGATTTCGAAAATCTGTTTTATACTCACTTCCCCTTTATTCAAAAAAGTAATATTATAGTTTATTTTACTCAATCAACTTGCCTGCCTATCTCCTATATAGATTTTCTTCTATTTGCATATCTTTCAAGTATTTGGAGAAATTTTCTTGCTTGTTCTCTTATGCATAAAATGCTAATCTGCTGCAATTAATTCATGTTTCGCTTTTCGGAAAATTTATATGCATAGAAAAAGCTGCGTTACTTTTTATGAGACTTTTACTGAGGCGCGTATACAAATAAAATTTTCATGAGAATTATGTGTATGTGTGTTCTTCAATTAAGAAACATGCACTTATGCTCGTTTCGCAATTTTGCAATTACTCCCATAAATTTAGGATAAACATCTAAGACATTCAAGCGGAACTGATGCAAAAAGAATTAACCTCAGACGTGATGAAAGTGATTTTATTTGATTAACTTAACTCATATAGATTAATGTGTATGTACTGTCCTCCTTCTTATATGCATATGAAGGATTGCAAGAGATTTTCCAATTCAATGAAGCTTAATCTATAATTTCAACTCAAGTGCCCGATCTACTGTCCTATATAAATTCTTCCACTTCTTGGACATTCAATGCATTCTTGTGATCTTCTCCAACAGGTATCGGGACCCTTGTTCCGCTAGTCTCAACGAAGATGACTTGCACACGACCAAATTGATTGGTGACAGAAGTAAAAAGGTAATAAATTTGATGGTAATGCCATTGAAGTGACAAAAAGCACCATAAAAGAACCATCTAACACATTTTAATGCACGACTTTTCACACATTTGCCGTGTATTTTTGCAGTGATTTTGCCTCCAAGAGGTTTCTCTCTCTAGAAATTTCACAGAATGATTAGAAAATGTAAATTTCACAAATTATACCCTATTGTCTCTTACAATTGCAATACTTTCCCCTCCGGGTATATACCTCAAAATCGACATGATCAACGATGGGAAAAAACACTCAAGTGTAGATTTTCATGCGGAAATTGAAAGAAAATCTATGTGGATTATCAGAAACTGTTTTTTTTTCTTCTCTATGGAAGAAAGTTGTTTTCCTTCATTATCCAAAAGAGCAAAGACATGTACACATCATTGAGAAGGAATTAATAACTAAATTTAATTGCTTTCTGAGAAATATTACTCTGAATACATAAATTGCCGGATTGAAAGTGATTCTTTGCAATAATTCAAATCTCGCATTCAATACCGCATTCTTCTCTCTTTTTTTCTGTCCAAAAATCATTAGAAATTCACTGTAGATGCCAAAGCAGTGCCGTAAAATTATTTTTAATTACCCCTAATAGCGTATACCGCGTATGCCTCGTAATTTGTGAATTGGCAAAAAATGTGACACACTCTTGAGTAGAGGAAATTGATGGGTGAGCCTCAACAGTATTGTGCACGTACTGTATGACCTCATATCAAATTCTTGGGTGAAAATGAGGCAAATATACAAATGTGTGCAATTTCGCGGCATTTTTCCGTTACATGCGGAACGAGAGGATGCTTGTGAAAATTTTTCAATCACAGCGCAAAACGGCTGGTGAGATGAAGAGAAAAATTGAAGGTTACTAGAGAATTATAAGCATTAAAGCATCTCTTTTCCTACTTTGCCATCATAGCTGGATGGGGGGCTTTTTATCCCACCGCACAAACAGCTCTTTTGTGGTTTTTGAGGAGATATTTTATTTCTTTGCTCACTGAATCACCATCATGACCCACAATATGCGATAGAGAAGCCAATAGAGGTAGATTCATATCGCATTAACATAATTCTCGCTGAACAATTTGAAAATAATTATTAATAATCAATCAATGGGCTTAGATTGGAAAGAGAACTTCTTGTTGCGCTTCTAAAGTCCATACGATGGGAGAGTCGAGACTTTTGTGCTCAAAATCCCAAAGTCTGCAATCATCGTCTAAATTGAGAGTGATTTTGGACTCGATCAAGGGCATGTTCTCTATTTCTTGAAATGGAGAAGCACATAAACTTTCATTGAGGGAAAACTATCTTTTTTTTTCAACATCTTCCCATCAAGAATCAAAAACCACATGAGAAAGATTAGTCGAATAATCCCTTCGTATTACAGAATATTTAGTGAATGAGATGAATATTTATGAGCTTATTATTATACTCTTGTGCTTTGTGCGGAAAATATCGCATCTAGATTCTTGAGTCTCGAAGAACTGTTGAGATTGGCCATTAATCGTCTTTTGTGTGTGACTCTTGAACGTCCAATAAACGGCTAACAAATTAATCAACCTCTTAATAGTCAATGGAATATTCACGATATAGCGTTTCCATTCTGTTATTTAATCCGCAATATTAAGATTATATTCCTGAAACTCTTACAAGCTCCAGACGGTGATCCCAATAGCAAATCGCTCAAAACCAAACCGCAAAATAAGAATGTTCCACTTCATAGATTCTTTTTTGTTCATCAAATTAGTAATAAAAATTACAGTATATTTAAATACGCATGTAAAACTATGAAAATGGTTATTTCCACTATTTTACAATTTCATTGTAATCTCCGGATCAAAGATCAATTGATGACACCATCGAGTAAATGAGATTTTAATGGAACACGTGGTCATTAGAAAATTCCCCAACACCATCTGAATTGGCGGAAAAGACTTTCTGATGCGAATTCTCTCACTTTCAGGCCATCACCTTGGCAAAGACGTGCGAGTCAACCACAGAGATGCGTGAGTGTCGCGCCCCGAAAGATTGGTCCCTGCTGGCGTTGCAGAACGTGAGAACGGGCAAATCTCACTACCTTGTCATCTGTCGCTGTCCGGATGGCTTCCGCCTCGAGGGTCCCATGTCCCACGACCAGCCCACGTACGCCAGCGTGCCGGGGATCCGTGTATTCGGCATGATGTGCGTGAAGCCGGGCTACTTAATCAAACACCCCACCCAGAGTCAGCCACCAAAGCGCCGCCCCACACGGCCACCATCGCACAAGTACACCGACAGTTACCAGCAGGCACAGTATCAGGCCAACTACCAGTATCTCAATCGACCGGGAAGTCCTCTGCCCCACACATCCACCATCTCCAGCAGACCGCAGTACCATCACGTTGTCAACTCATACAGCCGACGAACGCGCAACGGCACCTCCGAAGAGGCACTCGAGGACACCACGGAGACGGATCAGGAGCTTGAGGACACCACGAGGAGCGAACGGAGCTTCAAGAGTTCAACACCCGAATTTCCCATCCATCGAATAAAGGACCTAATACAGCAATTGCAGTGGGATCAATAGACTAAAAGCATTTCAATTGAAAAATCCTGTAGAAATTACCTATTTATTGAGTTTTACGGCAATATATCAAAATGTCTAGCATACGATTTTTATAAATTATTAAAGAAATTGAAGAAAACACCGTTTCATTTTTTACGCAGCGTGTTGGTTGAAGTTTTGAATTTGAATTCAAATGTAAATGACGAACCTGACGAAATTTAGGGCAAAAATAATTCTTGAAATTTAAAAGGTGGATGTTTAGGTAAGTAATAACTGACTTTACTCGAAAATAGAAAAGAAACTCATATGAAAGCTTTACTTTGCAAAAAATATTGCTACCAAATTTTCATGATTTTCTAGTCCAGTCTACACAGTTGAGATAGGTAAAGCTATAAATTTATATTTACTTTTATCCAAATGATTGGATCTAAGTCACCCGATTGATTGGATTGGTCAGAAATCGCTGAATAAAATAAAAATACTCAATTTATTTTGTCTTTTAATTTTCACGTCTCCAGCTACTTACATATGAAGCCACAAGGCCATAAATACTCAAAATTATATAACTGCCATTCTATGGTCGGTTTACATACTGTATTCGGTATGTTAACACACCGACGAGTTTTGGACTCTCACATGTCAAATTCCTGTCAAAGAACGAGAGAGATGATATTGACAGCAATACGAGTGATTGAGAGATCCGATAGTTTGACAGTCCAAAATCGGCGTATGAGATTCCAAGAGGTAAGTTCAAATTTAAAATTAATTTTTATAAGATTGTTAATCAAAAAAATTTGATAAGTGGATAGTCCTATCACTTTTCAAATTAAAAAGGACCGTCAAATATAGAGCGAGAGAGATAACAGCAATACGAGTGAGTGAAATATTCGTATTAATATGAAATCTATGTTCATACGCACGTAAAGTTTCAAGAATTTGAAAGAAACCCAGCAAATCTTTAAATTTCAATCATCTTGAAATTTTCAAGTATTTTTGAAACCTAAAAATAATGTCATTGACAGACATAACCAAATTGCTGATGCAATCGTCGTGAAAGCTAAAATTTCTCGCAAAACTTGTGAAAAAGTGAAAAATTCTGTGAAAATCTAATATCCAGAGGCAATCTAGACAAGATGACTGAGGAAGATTCGGTGGGTATAGAAGGAAAAATCATTTTGGCTGTTTGTTCGCATTTGTGAGCTCTTTCAACCAGAAAGCGCCCCATTGTTTGGTCCACGTGGATAAGCGATGCTTTCCTGATTTCTCATTAAGGCTTCTGCGGCCTTTGTGCTATCCCGGAATCTCTGGGGAGCGGATGGTTAATGGTCATTGACCTTCCCACCCCATTGATGCCTCTAACACTTCTATGGAATTCATAATGAAGTGTTGATGGCTGAATGAAAGTACCGGATGTTAAGAAGTTTTCTTATTTTCCAGATATTCGATACTTTTATGCAGAAGAAGAAGAAAAAGAAGAAGACTACGTTTGATTTGGAAGCCGCTCTAGCCGTCGATGGTCCAGAATCTACCACGGCGGGTCCGTCAGATACTCCAAATGCCACGAATCACACAGAAGAGGGCGATGCTGCCGATGACCAGGGGGGAGTGGACTTCAACGATGACCTGGACCTTGAGACATTTGGCGGAAAGAAGAAGAAGAGCAAGAGTGCCAGCCAGCCGGTTCTTGACAAGGAAATACCCTCCACAGGTGATCAGGATGACGGAGGGGATCAGGAGGACTTTGATCTCGATATGGATTTCTCGATGATGAAGAAGAAGAAGAAAACCAAGAAAAGGCTGGATGATCTTGTGGTGGAGGAGGAGGAAAGGGCGGATGACAAAGAGAATGGTAAGATATTAGGAAAATCGCCTCAATATGGCTGATTTTGCACAATTTTATTCCTATTACATGCCTTACTGATCTGGATGGGAGCATTTCGGAGAGCGGTAGTCGCTTTTAATTTCTCCTCTTTGTTGCTTTTAAAGATCTTTTAAACTTTCATTGCTTTCTCTTCTCCTCTTATTCCACAGTCGAGGATGCAAATTCTTCCTGGGCCGGCTCTGATCGTGACTACACGTACGACGAGCTGCTGAAGCGAGTGTTTGAGATTATTTTGGATAAGAATCCCGAGATGGCGTCTGGAAGCAAGCCGAAATTTGTGATGCGTCCCCCTCAAGTGTTGCGCGTCGGCACGAAGAAGACATCCTTTGCCAATTTCATGGAGATCTGCAAGGTGCTGCACAGATTGCCGAAGCACCTGCTCGACTATCTATTGTCGGAGTTGGGTACCAGCGGCTCAGTGGATGGCAACAACCAGCTGATCATTAAGGGGCGCTTCCAGCCCAAGCAAATTGAGAATGTTCTGCGTCGATACATCAAGGAATACGTCACATGCCACACGTGCAAGAGTCCCCACACAATCCTCCAGAAGGACACTCGACTCTTCTTCCTCCAATGCGAATCCTGTGGCTCCCGCTGTTCCGTCGCCAGCATCAAGTCTGGCTTCCAGGCTGTCACCAGCAAGAGAGCAGCAATTCGAGCGAAAACAGCATAAAACCCGCGTACGCGGATTTCTCCCCGGGGTGTAAGATTCTGTACCTGCCCCCACCCTCATGGAATTTATGTAGACGAGTGTAAGAGAGAGAGAGTAATAAAATGGTGGGTGTGGCAGCGACACATTTTGTCATTTATTTCCTTTATTATACTTCAGACTCCCCGCCTTTCCATCCCCTCTATCTTCACACGGGCTGTCCAATTCAATAATTCACTGCTCCAAGTGAAAATTCTTTAGCCGCCTGAGCGCCAATTAATTGGCCATGTAGATAAAATTGAACCTGGAATTATAAATTTAATTTAGTCCAGAGTAGCTCAAATCGTCTGACTAAAAGAGGATTTACCTGCACAGGGCTTGTGCTAGAGATGAAATAATCGGCCCATATCCCTGGGAATTATCGTACAGCTCAAAGAGTGGTGCTGCCACTAGCTTGTAGTTCTTGGGTACGGCAAAAAGAGCTGCACAGAATGAGAAAGCATTACATAAGTATAAAATATTAATATTAAACTTATTACTTATTCAAACATTCAACGTTTTCATCAATTAGAATTAAAGATTTTCCAACACTTGGAAGAAGTTTTTGGGTAAAAAAAAATATTTAACAAGATAGAATTCTTCCAAGTGCTCAAATGGATGTTCTCCTTGATGCTTTCCGATATTAAAAACAACTTTTCTGCAATGTTTTATTGAAGGAGATAAAACAGTCAAAATAATTTGATTTCTCGTCTAAGTATAAAAAAAATCTTTTAAATTAAAATATTTTGATTTACATTCTCCCTTGACAAAGTTCTTTCTTTACATTTTGTACAAATTTATCAGTCTTTAATTTTCATTATATTGCGATAAAAGAAACCTAAATTGAAAATGATATTCATATACATTTATGTATTCGTCCTTTGTCCCTTGAATTTGTACAAACATTAATAAAACGTTTCAACAAAAAAATTTCATAAGTAGGTACTATATCTTTGCAAATCACCAGTTATTTTCACATGAATAAATTTTTCATTACTCTTTAACAACAAGATGAAAGATAAATAAAAGTAAGTATAATTGTTGTACAAATGTTTCCTTCATAAGATTCATAATGTTTTTGCTTCTCTTTATACAAGGATCATAATCAAACTTGTCTTTTCTCTTCATACACGGATTACACGCAAACAATTTTGATTAATGTATTTCAATTTAAAAATTTCACTCTTTTCACAAATTTCAAAAAAAAACTCTATTAATTATTAATCACATTAGCAATTTATATGAAGTCATTTTGTATCCGAACTTGGTTTCCCTTCACAGGTATAAATATTATATGTAAAAGTTTTTTTTTCATTTAAGATACAAAATAATTTCAGTATTTCACATTAGTCTTTGAGACCTATACTTGTGCCTTCTCTAAAACATAATCTCCAGAAATAATGAGATCTTCCCAAGTAGAAATTTTATATCAAAACACTATTTTCTTTATCACTTTACCAGCTAAACATTTAACAAGCCACAATGAGTAACTTGATTGTGGCGTATCACAAAATTATTTTACTACAATTTCTACTTAGGCCTTCTATAAAACCTGAAAACAGGCAAAACAAGATTTTTATGAAAACAAAAAAAAATGTGGAATAAATTATCTTGAATTCTAGAGCCTCCCAAATGACTTTTTTATTTCATAAAGAAAAGCTAGAGTTCTAAGCCTAAGAAAATTCATATCAAAATAGTCAAAATATAATGATAATTTACAATGTTCTTTTCACATTACCCTTTTCATGGAGTTGGACGAGGAACAAACGCTTGTGTTCCTTCGGTTTGGTGATGTGCGGCGGTATATACGGATACTGAGGTGGTTCGAAGTTTGGCCTCCACCAGTTGCCAATGGTGTCCTCCACAATCCACTCTTGCTTCACGCCATCCTGTCGGCCAAGTGTCTGTGGAATCCTAACTTGTTTTAAAAGACTATTTCTGCACAGTGCGAATCAGCTTTTTCAATCAGTGTTTTCTTTTCTCTCTCTGGATTTTCTGTGTTTTTCAGGGCCCTTTAAACTTTTTTCTCACCACTATGTTAAGCTTAAATTACATTCGTCCTAAATCATCAAGTCTACAATCATCTTATTTTTTTATATTATAGGTACTTTTTTTTAGCTTTTGTGTCTACAAAAAGGTCTGTGTTAGTGATTACAGAAATTTAAGTGAATAACAGACTGTAAATAATGAAGATCTTAGAAGTATATTGAGATGGTTTTTACATTTTCTCGAAAATAATGACAATAAACAGAGGATGATAAAATTGAAGTCAGTGAAATATAATAATCAAAAAATTACTTTTTTAGCTGAGATGTGCAATATAAAGGTGCCACTGTTGGTTCTTATACAATAATAAGAACAATATAATAAAAAAGAGAGATAACATGCTCGCACTTACTTCAGTGAGGAGTCTTTTGAGGCCGTCAACCTCATCCTCGCCAGGATTAAGTTCCCCTCCGGGCAACTTGAAGAACGTAGTGCCCAACTGGAGGAGCAAGACGTGTGGCAGTCCGTGCTCGTGCACCAGCAAAACACCCTCCACAGATCGTCTCATGCCGATGCGATCGAACTCATCCCGCATCCGTTGGAATCTGGCCGGCACAGAGGGGTCCTTCTCAAACAGAGGCTCCTTCGTGCCAAAAGTGTAATTCGTCAAGGGATATCTGTTTCCGGAACACGAGAATAGGCTTGTTGTAATGCGACTTTCTATTTTCTTTTAACTGCCCAAAAATACTCACAGATTAATGGTTCTGTTAATTGTAACAGATTGGTTTACTGCCAATTTCTGCTGCTGAGTATCTGGTGTTACAGCGGGCGCAGCATTTCCCTGGCTGTTCCGTCTTGGCCAGCCTGTGCCGGTCTTCTGGGGTGCAGCGGCCATTGTTGTCATTTTGTGAAAATCTTCTCTTTTCACCTGTTTAACAACTTTTATCGGTCAAATTTCTTCACGAACACCTTTAGCAACTATTCAATTTCACGTTTAACCACTTTTATGAGTTATTCCAAGCGAAAATAGCTTAGAAAAGCAGAGGTAAATTCTTTAACCACCTGGAAAAAAATAGTACTCTATTTTTGACAGCGCTGAGCTTGTCAACAATATGGTGGCATAACCTAAAAAAAAACATAAATAAGGCGGGTTTAGAGTTCGTTCCTGCAGTTATTGAGGGATTTCCTCAATTTTAAGAGCTTTCCTTGCATCATTATTGGTGTATTTCCAGCAAGTGATCATCCTTCTACGTGCCCACTGAATTATATAAAGGCAATATGAGCAATTTACTGCCGAGAACCACTTTTCTGGCTTCAGAGGAAACTGCAGCGCTTTTCACCAGCGAAAAGACCGCTAGTGCTAGATCTAAAGTGAGTATTCTCATGATTTTCATCTCTAGATACTTCCTCCATCCTCAACAAGGAATCTCCCACGTTGAGGTGTTCCAGGAGATATCCGACAAATAAAAAAAAAATCTCCCCTTTAGGTCGTAGAATGGCTCAATGAAGCTTCCCTGGCGGACAAGACCACCAAATGCGAGCTCTTGAGCAAAGTGCAGGAGCTGACGGTGAATTCTGAAGCAGATTTCCTAGAAGAGTTCATCGACAATGTACTGACATTCGCTCAAGATCCGCTGGCGGAAGTGAAGAAGGCTGTTGTGGGGTTCATTGAGGCTGCATCGAAGAAACATCCTCAGTTCCTGCCCAAAATCGCCCCCATTCTGGCTCTTCTGCTGCGAGATCACTCGCCGCAGGTGCAGAAGCGCGTCACCCAAGCCTTTGCTGCTGTCTACAAGAGTGCCCTGCAGTGGATCTGCACAGCGTCTGAGACCACGGACAGTATGGAGCAGGCTTGGAATGTCTTGTGTAACATCAAAGCCCAGATTGTAGACATGATAGACAGCGACAATGATGGGATACGCACCAATGCTATCAAGTTCCTGGAGGGCGTTATCATCCTGCAAACCTATCCGGATGAGGACAGTGTGAAGAGGGAGAATGACTTCTCACTGGATGATGTTCCGATGACGCTCAAGATAGCCAGGAAGAGGAAGTTGGAGGATGAAGCTATCAACATCTTTGAGCTGCTGCTAAAATTTCACGCAGCATCGCACATTTCTTCTGTGAATCTGATCGCCTGCACCGGATCTCTGTGCACAATTGCCAAACTGCGTCCCTCACTGATGAATCCCGTTGTCGAGGCGATTGCCAAGCTGAATTCCAACCTTCCACCCACACTCACGGACTCCCAAGTGAGTTCCGTGCGGAAACACTTGAAGATGCAGCTGTTGAACATCCTCAAGCTGCCCTCCTCGTATGAGATGCAATCGACGATTGTTCAGGTTTTGGGTGATCTGGGCTGCAGTAACCAGGAGATTGCTCGTGCTCTACCAAAAGTGGATAAGCATGAGCAACAAAGACGCGCCAAGAGAGCTCTGGAGTCTAGCATGGCTAGCGCAGCGAAAAAAGCGCGCCACGACAAGGAGGAACGGAAGCGCTCCGAAGGCAACTCCGGGGATCGCATCATGGAAGTGGATGTGGAGGAATTGGCCAATCAGAAGAGCAAATGTACAAAGATGAACGAGACGAGCATCCTGGAAGCCATTAAATCGGCAGAATTGGTGGTGCAACTTGTGGCAGCGACTCTGGTGAATCTTCCGGAGGAGTGTCCTCAGCATTTCCTGGATAACTATACACCAATCATGAGTATGACTAATGCTCAGCAGATGCAGAAGATCGCCACGAATTTAGCGGAACAAATGACGGAGAAAAAATGTGGTCCCGGGATGAGTGCTATCACGAAGGAGCCGCCAATGCGTCCGAAGGTATCACTCGAGGAGGAGAAGATAATTGTGCAGGGATTGCGATCGAAGGAGTCAGTTGTAGTGGAACAACCAGCACCAATGGACACCACAGAGGCAATCAAGGAGGATGATAGTCAGTTGAGGAAGGATGAAGCCACTAAGAAATTGCGAGAGCACCTTGAACGATCAAAGGGAGAGCAGAATGTCCTGCCCAAGATTAAGCAGAGAGTGAGGACTCTCAAATTGCAGGAAGTGACGAAACCTCTGTCGAAGCAGCTGAAGGAGCAATTCCTGGTGGAGGCGGTGAGGAGGATTCTAACAGCTGAGAGAGTAGCTCTTACGGGAGGAGCAGCAAATCGTCGCCGGAAGATTGTCACGGTCTTAGCATCGACATTCTCACCGAGTGTGAGAGATATTATTCTTTCGTTTATCTTTGAGGATATCAAAGAGCAACTGGATCTGGCCTTCTCCTGGATCTACGAGGAGTATAGCCTGTTGCAGGGATTCACCAGACACTCCTACATCAAATCCGAGCACAAGCCAGATTATGCCTATAATAAGCTGTTGTGCGATCTCATCCAGCATGTGGCTTATCACGCTGATATCCGGGACAAGGCATGGAAGGTGGAAGTAATCAGATCATTCTACCTGGAATCTCCACTCCTCACGGATGAGTGCATAGAGATCCTCGTTACTCTCTGTGAAATGGAATATTATACAGATTCCGCCATTACTCTGGTCAAAGATCTGACTCTGGAGCGCCCAACGAAGATGGATAAATTCATGAAGGTTCTCCTTCGATTCGTTTTACATGAGAGTTCAGAGATTCGGAGTAGAGCTATCGAGGCGGTTATCACGATCTATGCCGTCCACAAGGTGATGGTGACGCAGATTGAGGACTTTGCTCTGATGTGGCTGTCGCACCTGGAGAAGGAGGGGCCTCCGGATGAGATCTTTCACTTGCAGTATGGCCGACCTGAGCCCACTACCAGCTGGTCGGATGATTTGGCTAGAGTGTGCATCAATCTCTTCCTGGCATTGATGCCCTATCATGAGAAGCTCATACACAATCTCTGCGCCGTCTACACGTCCACAAGCAGTGACATGAAGAGGATCATCCTGAGATCCATCGAAGTGCCCATCCGACACATTGGCCCGGACAGCTTTGAACTGTTGAATCTGGTGGAGAACTGTCCCAAGGGAGCAGAGACTCTCATCACTCGTATCATCTACATCCTCACGGAGAAGAGTCCGCCCACACCTGAGCTGGTGGCACGCGTGAGGGAGCTGTACCACAGCAAAGTGTCTGATGTTCGCCTCCTCATCCCTGTAATGAGTGGTTTGACCAAGAAAGAGATTATTACTTCTCTGCCGCGCTTCATCAAACTGAATCCCGTCGTGGTGAAGGAGGTGTTTAACAGACTCCTTGGGCTCGCAACAGACTTCGTCCATGCTCCACTGCCTGTGACACCCACTGAACTCCTGGTGGCTCTGCACACCATCGATCCAGCCAAGGTGGAGCTCAAGTTCATCGTGAAGGCCACAAGTTTGTGTCTGGCCGAGAAGGATACCTACACTCACGAGACTCTGGCCATAGTGCTTCAGCAACTGGTGGAAATGGCTCCACTGCCCACTCTCCTCATGCGTACAGTCATCCAATCTCTAACACTCTACCCTCGATTGGCGGGATTCGTGACAAACCTCCTCCAGCGCCTCATTCTCAAGCAGGTGTGGAAGCAGAAGGTTGTCTGGGATGGATTTCTCAAGTGCTGTCAGAGACTGGTGCCTCAGAGTCTTCCAGTGCTCATGCAGTTGCCGCCACACCAACTCCAGGAGGCTTTGGCTCAGTCTCCTGAGTTCCGAGCACCGTTGCTGGAGCATGTGAAGACTATTACGGAGATTGGGGCTGTGCCCCAACAAATCTTGGACGTTCTCATGGGCAATGCTGACAACAAGGATGCCAAGAGATCTAAGGATGATGAATCTGATCCCAAAGATGACGCTCAATCTATGGAAACTGATCAGCCGCTGCCTCCAGGAGAGGAGTGAATCCTAGGAACCCTATGTATTTGTCCGTTAATTTAAATAAAAGATTCTTGGATAATCCAGGAGTTTTTTTTTATCGGCTTGTCATCCCCTTGACATTTCAGTGGGAAATAAACATGGCGCAACACGTGCAGGAAGCTATCGTTGAGAGGCGTTTACGCCCAATTTATGGTAAATATTCCCATTTCCCGAGTGTTTTCTACCCCTCAAGAGGATCATTGACTACTGATCCTTCGATTAACCGTTGAATATCTAGCTCCACACTCCTCGGGTCAGATATATCGCCGGTGTTTTGTTGTCTCAGGTCGCGACCGGGAGTGAAAATGTCTGAAAATAACTGTTTTCTCTGACTCTTCAGATTCCCTGGAGGTGGGTAACAACAAGAAAGCCCTCCAGGAAGCGGAGAAGGTGCTAAAGAAGAGCCCCTCAATGCAGTGCGCCCGAGCACTCAAGGCTCTCGCCCTGTTGAGGTTAGGTCGCGACGAAGAGAGCGAGACAATCGTGAAGAATCTCGCTGATGAGAATATCTGTGATGATCCAACCCTCCAGGTGATGACCTTCTGCTATAGAGAGACGGATCAATTAGACAAGATATGCTCAATGTATCAGAAGGCTGTTAAATTGGCACCCAAGAATGAGGAGATCCTCTCCCATCTCTTCATGGCCTATGTCCGCATTAATGACTACAAGAATCAACAAACGGTAGCGCTCCAGCTGTACAAGTTGCGCCCCAAAAATCCCTATTACTTCTGGGCGGTAATGAGCATTGTCCTGCAGGCACTACGCGGGCCAGATCGAGAGGATAAGAGCAAAAGAAAAGTCCTCCTGACTCTCGCACAGAGAATGGTGGATAAACTCATTAGTGAGGAGAAGCTGGATGCTGAGCAGGATGTGCAGCTTTACATAAGTATCTTGCAGTATCAGGAAAAGTACCAGGAGGCACTGGATTTTCTCGAGGGCGCCGTGTGTAAGAAACTCTATCCCAGTGCTCCTGTCTCCATCAAAATTGATCTCCTCACGAGCCTTGGTAAGTGGGAGGAGCTAAATGTGCTAGTGAAGCAACTCCTCGATGACAATAGAGATCGCTGGGATTACTACAAGATCTACATCAACTCGTGCTTTGAGCTCGAGGATGCGGAAATGAAAGCCGAAGGGACGGATCACACGATGGAGATGTGTCACGAATTTATCTGTCTCATGATGGAGGGAGAAAAGAAGTTTAGGGGCCCATATTTGGCTCGTCTTGAGCTCCATCGTCTCCTCAGGGAGCGAAACAAAGATCCTGTTCCACTCCTTGGAGATTACGTGGAACTTTTGATTGAGTACTTCCGACTGTTTGGCGATAAAACGTGCTGCGCTCTGGACATCAAGATGTTCCTTGAGCATCTGCCAATACACGAGCGACCTGGATTCGCCTCGAGGCTCATTGTGGAGTGCGGAATAAGCTCCACAACACTTCCTCAGGATGTGAGTCGATTTTTGTTGTTGTCTAATCTTGAATTTTTCTGTAAGTTTCTTTTTTTCTCTCTTTATGTTGCAGAAAGAGCAGATGCAGAAGCATATTTGTTCACTGCAGATCTCTAGATATGTGGGCGTCCATGCGGTTCTCGGGACTGAACACTTGGAAGCCCTCCACACTGCCCTAAGTCTCCACTATGAGCACGGCGTGAGTGCTTTTGGGGTGGATTTGATGCCCACGGAAATTGGACCATCGGATCCCTACGCCCTGTTGGCTGGTGAGTTAGGTCTCGCATCTCAGCATTTCCTACTAAACATTCCCCTTTACGATAAATTAAAGTTCTGCTCTTTAACAAATAATTCCGCTCAAATCTGTGATTCAATTCACTTGGGAATTGAATTATAAGCGCGCAGCGAGTGTTTGATGTCAAAATTCAGCCAAAGCACGTTCACTCTCGGTCTGACCAAAAGTCAATCAGTGTGCTTTTATGAATGCGCTTTCAAAATCAATCAGCGAGGAATTAGAGAATGCATGAGATATGGTCTGTGATTCAGTGGTACAGAAAATCTATCTTCAATTTCCTCTCTGATGTTCTATTTCGGAGTGAAAATGAAGTGTTGATCCTTTTGCAAGCACGCAAAAATGAGCACAAAAGGCTAATTGAGAAAGATTGTTCGTGGAAAATGAATGAAAAATTCTCTCTGCGTGAAGTAGAAAAAAAATTCAATTATCATCAAACATTCTGTTGAAAATCCAACAAGAGACTTTAAAAGAAACAACCAAAGAGCCTTTTCCGACATAGTAAATCCTCAGAGCTCTCGGCATAATTGAATATTTAATAGGAGGATAATTGCAATTTAACATCACCCACTGCTAGAGAAAAATTCCCGCAGACTTAAAGATAATTAAATTATAATTCTTGCAGTTCACGTGATGTACGATCTCTCTCAACGAATTAACTCATCGAAGCACCTGGTGGAGGCTCTGTGTCTCCTTCAATATCTCCTGTCCAACTCCCCAACGAACTTCCATGCGAAACTTCTCTCGCTCAAGGTCTACCACTATCTGGGCTGTGGCATGGGTGCCATGAAGATCTACGAGACGCTGGACATAAAGCATATTCAGCTGGACTCAATGGGATTCATCCATTGCGCCCTGTTGCCCACGGTTGGCCTCCCATCCATCGCCAAGCCCCTGTACGATGCCACCCTCAAGTTTTTCACAACGAGTCTTAAAGACAGTGTCGAGTATCTGGCCATGAGCTACAAATTTGGCTCCTTCTCGAAGCTACAGGAGTTCATGGACTTTCGCGAGAAACTCGCTAATAGCTTACACTACTCAATCATCTCCGTGGAGGCGATTCTCATGGAAATTGCAGGTAAGACAATCTATCCTGAAGAATCAACAAGTGAAAAGGCAAAAGACTGTCTCAAATACAATTTTGGCAGAGGTGCCTTGGGGAAGAGGATAATTAACATTTTCGTGCACTTTGGAAAATGTGTTAAATCGACAGAAAGCCCCCAGATAGTCGTCAACACTGGGAATTTTCTCACAAGATAACTTGATAATGAAAGAGGGTGCAAGTGTGCACTGCGAATTGTTAATTAATTCACTATATTGATGTTGAGGGAAAGTTGAACTTCACGACACTCTCAATTACCGCTGAAATCTTTCCCGAATTGAATTCATCTCAGAAGTAATTTTGCAGTTCATTTACAAATTAGCAAGTGTTTCATCAGCAGATCCCTGGGAAATTGATACCTACATAATTTCAGAGCAATTGGAGTTAATCTTTTAGAGATTCTGAGATACTGACTGAGTGTTGGGAGTTTTAATGGTATTTAAAAGAGTCAATGAATTTATAATTAGCGATACTATAGTGATTCAAATTAAAAGAAAAGCTCAGTTAGAAAATCGATATAATGTAAAGTAGGAAAATGAGTTCCTCTAGGGCCGTGTTAAGTCTCCTAGACATCATAAGGAGCGATTCATAATAGAAATTACCCTTAATTATTCTTTGCATTGATTTAAGAGTAAATTTGAGCCAGTCTTGATATTTATTTTAATATATTTGGGCACTCGTCTACAAATCATATAAATAAATAATAATCAATGGATAAGGGTCCACATAAAAGTCAAATCTTCACATTAAAAATTTATAGGTAACCAGATATCCTCTGGGACTAATTTAGTTTTCTGTTCATATTATTATTTGCTCAATTCATTCTAACAAGTTCACAGGAACTAATGAGAGGTATCTTTCAGGTTACTGTGGCACGATGGCACATAATCTGTCCAGCTTCCGAAGTATGCGAGTTCATCCGGAAGAGGATAAGATTAAATGGGATCACCTCACGGACAACCGAGACTTGGCGGTCGTTGTGCGATGGGACCCCACGAGTGTCACTGCATCGGACGGTGGAACGTCCATCACGTCAGTCCAGGACATGGCCGTGGAGAGTTTCAATCAGGATCGCGAGCTGTTGCGACTGCGTGTGGGTCTTATGCATCTCGTGGCGTCGTGCATAAACTTGCTAGCGAATCGCGAACCTACCAAAGATGCCCGTTTCAGTGGCACCCACAAGGCGCTGCATGAGGCGTGGCGGGAGTTGTTCAAGCACGCCCGCGAGGCCAACCACCAGCCCATGAGTGATCAGTACTTAGTCAATATTCTGCCATCACGTCTTCATGCTGTCCTCGCGTTGCCCTACGAGGACACCTTCTACGCCCTATCGGATTTTGTGGGGTGTGTGTTTAGCGGAGCTGAGAGCCCGAGGGCGCGCGCCGACACGCTAAGTGAGTGTCTGAGGAATGTGGCGTCGCGTCTGGAGGCGGAAATCACGAGTCACAATCAACAGACTGACCTTATTTGGAAGCGCCGGGTGGTGCAGGAGCGAGTGGTGAATTGCATCGAGATTCTCTCGCTGAGTTCCTTTGTGCTCGTCTGTGGTTATGAGAGATTCAGCGGCACCTCCGTCAATAGCCACCAAGGCGGCAAGAAGAACAGGAAGCGAGACCTGGAAGGAAATGGCGAGACGGTGATTGGTGGTGCTGGACAAGTGGCCGAAAAGGAGAGATTAGTGGCAATTGTGGATGTTCTCAAAGGTCTCAGAGATCAATTGAGTATATGCGATGTGGCACTAGGTAAGAGCTATACTTAATGTGCTATAACTACTTATTGTAGAATTAACCCATTTTTTTCCTGACTGAATGAGTATTTAGTAGAAATAATTTACGATAATGGGGGTTAAAGGGTCGTACATTTCTGAATTAATTGACTCATGACAATTATTTCACACTTTGATTGAAGTTTTCCGGGAGGTTTCTATGAAGTTACCATTTTGATAAAATTCTTCGAAATCTCCAATAATTCTACGAAAATCACAAAAAATACTGAAATTCTCAAAATTCCCGTAATAAATTCTTATTAAACTAATTATAAATTCATCTAGCTAACATTTTCAAGTATATAATGATCCTTTAAATTTCAAATACCTACCTATAATATTTTTCCTAGTGTTGCGATGTGATTGTCCCCTTGTGACGAGAATGTGTGAATTCTAAGGAGACTAGAAGGAATATCAAAGTGGCGATGAATAATTTTGCACATCAATTAGTTTTAATTAATAAACTACATATCCACATTCCTTTTGATCACTCGCACCGGGTGGGCTAAAGAGATAGATTTATTGGGGTGGGGAGGGGTGGGCATGAGTGAGAGTATAACCGTCCCCAAGTGAATATAGGAGAAGCCGTAATTCAAATTGAAATAATCAAGTTGATAGATCAGCTGAATTTGTAAATTAGTGCCTCTGGTGACCGAGTTATTTTCTTATTTGCAGACTCATGGAAAATGCCACAAGTCTCTAATGAACTATTGGATAGTCTGGCTGCAATGTCACTGAATCCCAAAGTTGAGGCGACTGTTAGTGGCATTTTCAGGGAGAATCATCGACTTGTGGTCAAAGAGCTCAAGAATGCCATCAAAGAGAAAATTCGAATGGTGCAGAAGTCGTAAGAAATAAAACGTGTGAGAGAGCGAGACACGAGAGTTTCTGGGCGAATGGAAGAAATTGCACATCATCATCTTCCTTCTGAGGTAATAGACAACTTCTTTTCTCCCATTTCCTTCCAACCGCCCCTTTTCTCGGGGATTAATTTTCTCGAGAGAGTACACAATGAGAATGCTGCATCGTATCACAAAAAAAGGATTGTGTAAAATATACCGTGTGGAGGATGTATATCAGAAATATTTCACAATTGGTGAGGAAGTTTGCGGAAAAAAACAACCACTAAAATAATAATCTTCAAAATAAATGAGCATCTTTCGAGTTCATTGTGAGTGCAATTGATTTTTCAATCTTCCAATTATTTTTACCTTCTCTGATGAGGGATTTTCACGGAAGCTACCTATTCTCCAAATATTTTCCGTGCCTGGAAATTTAACACACAAAAGAGACACCAGAGACAGACAGAGGCGAGCATCTTGGTGAAATGAGCAGATTCATCATATCAATGAATTCCCTTTTCAATCTCCAACAGAGTTATTTTTCAAAGGAAAATCTCCTCATAATGACAAACGTCTCTAAAGAATGCCAACACAATACAGCGTATATTGAGTCAAATGCTCCACACAGGGGAGAGAGTTGGGGGCGGCACAAAGTTTTTCCCTCCCTGGAACAAAATCAACATTGTTTTTCAAATTTATGCTCTCTTCGCTAACTTGGCAAAATATTTTTCATCGTTCAGTGATTGATTTTTTTCTCTCTCTACAAACCACCCTCAAGTTTCTTACCTTGAATTACTCTCACCCAAACTATTTTCATGGAATTTTGATTTATTGCGGAAATTTTCACGAATAATTGATTACTCAGTGATTGAAAGTTTTCTTCAACCACGACAAACTTCCCCGAAGGAGAAAACCTTAAGTGATTTTTTTTTATCGAACGCCACCCCCAATGGAGAGAAATTTCCACCCAGAAATCGTCTACTATATGACTAATAATTTATAGTTTGGTGAGAATTAAATATTAGTCCTCGACTTTATGAGCTTTAAGCGGAAAACTCTGAGATGGCGGCTGGTGAATTTATAGTGAGACATTTTGCGCGAAATATTATTCACAGAAAATCCTGTTTTCCTTCCTAATTGGAGTGTGTTTCTGAAAGCTGACACTTTCAGCATGATTTCAGCGGGAGGCACAAAGTGATGCTTTTACAAGCTCAAATGCTGAGTTTTTTATCATATTTTTTTTGTAATAAGACTCAACAATTTTCTGCCGCGTCAATCTTTTTTTTTGGAGAATAACAAAATATAATTCAAAACTCACAAATCGGAAACATATTTTAATCATTTTTTGCCTGATAAAAATTAATTAGCAACATTTTGTATCCACAGTTTTTCCCTAATTTTGAAAAAGAAATTTTCTAAACACCCCAAATTGGCTTTCTACAATAAAATTTAAATTATTGCGGTCCAAAAAATTATTTTAAAGAATTTTATGAAGAGATACTGATTCCAAAACTTTTATATTTTTCAAAAACTATACTCTCTTGAATTATTTTCTCTTTTATTCTATTTCTAAATCTTGTTTTGAAGGATTTTCTTAACACTTTAATTCCTAAACATTGCTTGTTACTAAATCTTCAAAAATATTTAGAAACCTTCCTCTGAAAGTCTGTTTAAAACTTTGTCTTCAATATTTCTAAAATTTAATGCAAATTTAACATTCCTCCACCCTGTGAAATACTAAATGGCAACTCCTATGAAAAGTTTTTGCGTGATTTTCGAGATTAAATTGAGCGTTTCACATAGTGAAATACCGTGAATATTATATTAATACTTGCCCAATCACAAATTCTTTTCACGTTTCATTGAAAAATTCGTTGAATTATGAGTTTGTAATTGATATAAAGAATAGAGATTTCTCAGAAATTTTGCTCAAATGAAATCTATTCATCAACTTGAGAGCTTTTTTAATAAAAGCGTTACCAGACGAAATATTGAATTTTTCCATTTGAAACTCCCAAAATTCAGAAGAGAAGACAATCCCTTGACAAGAACTTAATTCACAAACTGTCTCTTCCTCTCTTCGATGTGAAGAACTTCCGACCTCTTGAATGAATGGGAGGATTTTCCTATATATATTTGACTGGGTGAGAAAATCTCGTGCCAAATTGAGGAGACAAATTAATCTGCGCGAACACTCTTTTACCAACGTCAAATCAAATAATTCTCACCATCTCCCCAAGATAATCTTTCACATTTCCCCAAGATTTTCACGAGTGATAAAAATCCGTCTTTGGGGAGCTGAGACATGGCGAGAGAGATGGTGCCAGGGAAGCACCTCCTGGGTGGGAAAAGAGTGGTGCTGAAAGTTCCTCATGCGACCATAAATCACGTCGTCTGCGTGTCTCAGAATTCAAATCCCCACTGGTTGACACTGTGTGCATGAGACACGAACGAGTGACTCCCTGCTTGCCTTCAACCCAAAATCATGTTCCCGTGGGAGAAAATTGAAATTTCCCTTGCAAAATTAATCATGCGGCCTTTTTGTTGTCCCCACTAATTGGCGCAGAGGAGAGACGAGAAAAAAGGGCGGGAAACTTCATAAAGTGCCCACACAAGCCTTGGCTCTCCTCTTGTTCTCGTGGCCCATGTCAAAATCGAGGGGCGAATTACGAGCTTTTCGCTTAAAGTAAGCTCTCTCCGCCGGTGTTCAAGGTGGAAACAATTTAATTTCGACACTTTCCATTACAATTAGAATTTAAATAAATGGACTTTGTTGACATAATGCTATCACCGTTTCTGAATTAATAATTCTTCAGCTAAATCCGTAGGGAGGGACGCTTTAGTCCAGAGAGTATCTGCTTTGTCGCCGTATCTCGCGAAATTGTTTCATTAAATCTTAATGGATAAACATGACCTTACTTTACACAGCTTACGTCTGAATGAATTTTTGTCTAAAAGTTGAAATTCAGTCTATCGTTCATTGAGACCTAATATTTAATTAAAAATTGGATTCTAATTACACGGTAAATAGAAGTTTCTTAGACAGAATTAGTCACTTGTGAAATGTTTAGTCCAGTGCATTTCGAGACTGTAAAATTTTACGATTTTAGAAAAAAGGACAAAAGAACTAAAAATTTACCCAGAAATGAACTGAAACGAATAAAAATGCCTCTTTATTTTTCGTCAAAATTTAATTTCTTTTCCCTGCAACCTAAGGTTGAATTAAAATAGGACTTCTTAGAATTGAGTGTAAAGAAATTAATTTTACCAGAATTTACCAGAAAAATATAATACCTACCTATATCTGAAGTTCTCTCTGGAATTTCAACATCTTTAAAAAAAATACGCAATAAAGAAAATTCGGCGTAATTTATTTAATTGTTGCTTGTTTTCCTTTAATTCCAAACCACGATTTCAGTTTTATTAGAATTATTAGTTAAAAATTTTTTATAATAAAAGTAGGTAATAGAAGTAAAGTAAACTGTGCTGTCTGTGTAAATTTTAAGAAGAACATTAAGACGTGATAAAATATGTCTTTATAATTTTAAATTCTTTAAGTCAACTTATTTATTTGGATAACTCACAAGTGTGAATTTGAATCCTTTTCTTAGAGTTAGTGACATTAAAGTCAGTAATTTCAACAGGGCTTTTGAAATCAGATGTTCGAGAAACATTATTGAGATGCCATGATGTAAAAGGAGTTCTCAATGATGAGAGTCAAGCAATTCTTTGGACTAACTTTTATATTTTAACTTATTTCACTTCAAAGTTCTTCGCTTAAGCTTCTTCGTGAGTAGTGAAGAAGTGCAATAATTCTCGCCTATATATAGGTACCAGTAGCATTAAAACTCTTTAAGGATCCAACACTAAAGCTAATGCTCAAATTGAAATACTCCAGAGATTGATAAAGGCAAGTGGTGCTCCCTCAAACGGAAATATCGCCGGAAATCAAGTTGGTCCTTGACTTGTAATGCGAAAATCACTACTATATACCCTAAATACACCCCTCGGTGGGCGACCACCGTGTGAGCTATGCAGAATATTTTGAGGAAAATATTCCATACAGAGAGGAAGTGTATATTTCGAACATGGCCTGTCTAACGGGGAGGAAGGACGAATTTATAGATCTTTCCATGCCACATCGCACCGTGTGAGAGTTGTTCACTCATCAGAGCAAAAGCTCTCTTCCTCCTCCTCTTCGCACACAAACACACCGTGTTGACATGTGTTGGCAACAATTACGAATGACGTTGATGTATTTTGCAATATTTATGATAAATGTTTGTGAATTATTTGTGAAAATTTATTACAATCTCCCATCGTCCCACAATAGGCCGCCTTTTTCCCATTCTTTCCCACCGCCACACTTTCCACCCCTCTGGGTAAAAAAGACCCATCCAATTCCCAGGGTGAAGCATTTGAAGACTTCATTCTGTCTCGTTTCCCAAACCATCGAGCACGCTTCATGTGGAGGGAAACAAATAGACGAAAATATGGCAAAAAGACATCCGACGACACCCCCTCAAAAAAGCCCCCATCCCAACGCGAACCCCTTTGGCACTTTGTAACAATTTATGACGGAGTGTCCCTTTGATTTTTCACCATCATGCTCTCTTTTAGCCGCCCCATTGAGATTCCCATCTCTTATTCAAGGTGTTTCAAATATTTTCTGCAGAGATGAAGCTAAATTAATTTTCTTTGTTAACAAACTCCGGCCAAGTGAATATTTCATAAAGTTAAACGGTCATAAAAATATCAAGGGAACATTATCAAAAATTAGAAGGGTCGTTTTAATATGAATATAACACGTATTCAAAAAAGCCCCAAAATGTGCAGAGTTATTCTTTGAGAAACACTTAATAATTGAGGTAAAATGGTTAGGTCATGTATTTTATGTAGATAAACAGACTCTAGAGAGTGTGTGGAATATTTTAAAAGGGGGCCCCTGATTTCGCAATGAAGGCACTCCTCGTTTACCCCATATGTTTGCTTGACTCCCTATAACAATGCTCTGCGTATACAACAAATTTTCTGATAATACAAAACACAATCAGGAAAATCATATTTTCATAGTAAACTCAATCAAATTTGTCAATAAATATTCAATCAAGTGATATAAAATAAGGTAAGTTAATTTAAAATCAATTAGAATTATTTTACTTAATCATTAAATAGAACTATATGTAACAGTTATATTAGTTCTGTGTTTAATTGATAAAACAAACATGATATGAGTCACACATGATATGATATCCAACACGGTTTTTTGGAAATCTTTTCATCTCTCAGTAAAGTTGCGAACAAAAATCTGGTGATATCATGTTTAAGTGAATTTTCAGGTATACTTATCATCCCGCATCCTCCCACACACCAGAAAGGTTTTCTCACATTCCATATAATGTCACTTTGTGAAAATAATGCTTTTTTGCTGCCCAACGGATCTCTCAGAATGTGTTTATTTCATATATAAATCTCGAGTAAAAGGAGTTCATGGAAATTGCTATATGAGTTGATAAACAAGAGTTTAAGAGATTGTTTCGGAGCGAAAACAATTCCAAGGATTCAAAACAATCTTTCTCCCCCAAATCACATCGACTCCACATACCATTTCTAACTGAAGGCATATATACCACCCTCATATAATTTGGATGGCGGAAATATTTTCCCACTTGAACAAGTGTGGGAGCTTGGGAAATCTCAAAAAAATATTTGTCACCCTCTCCACATGAAGAAAAAAAAAGAAGGGGAAAATTTATCTGTGTCGTGTCACCCAAAATAGAGCTCAAGGAATTCACAAAGTGTCCAATTAAATAAATTCTTCTTCATCCCCCCAATAAAATCACTGTTGACAAACACACGTGAACCATTTTCACCCCATTCATGTGCGTGTCTCTTTCAATGCCCCCGAGGGTTAACAAATCCATTTATTAACGATTTAGGCGAGATTGTTTGAGAGACGAGAAAAAACACCCTCTCCTTTATCCCTTTATCGTCTCAAGCAGCCACATATACACGATAAGAAAATGATGTTTTATAATTGATTTGTTTTTCCTATGCCCCTTTTGCCTCCGTTTTTTCCGGCTTTACTTTTTTTTCTTCTTCACTTATATGTTGAGGGAAAAATGCTCGTTTGAACTTTTCGCGCTTCTTGACTGAATTTACCCAGGCTAATGTACATGCCGTGTTTTTGCACCAAGGTTGGAGGGAAAATCCACAAGAAAAGATGAGGAAAACACGTGAAGAAACAATGGAAATGAGCATTTAATGAACATCTTCTCTAAATTGAATGTAAACAACTCAATACAATAGAGACTTTGCAAGGAAGACAAAATAATAGCGAAAAATGTCAAGAAGAGGGATTAAGTTACGGAAAAAACTTCCTCCGCCAAAAAGAGAGAGATCAAAATGGACCTTTTAATTAAGGAATCTCTCTCCGGGGAGACAATACAGCCGGCAGATGAGGTAAAAAAAACAAAGACACAACACAGAGGCATGTTAATCAATTAAAGGGACCCGGGTTGGTATAATAAAAAATTATTATTTTGGTTCATGGGCACGAAAAAAAAAGAGATCCTCATGTATCATTTAATTTTGCCGGTGTCAAGAGGAGAGACGAAACCTGTGCGCCGAAAAGCTCTTTCTTTGCTGCAAAATGTGGGGAAAAGCCCAAAAAAGTAAATATATCATATTTTTTCTATACATAATATTAATATCTCATGTATAAAATATGAAGAGAAATTCCTCCGGGGAATATTTGTTTATAATTTACTTCTTATCTTTCCACTTAGTCTCTCTGGAACGCGTACCCGCTGGGCATCTTTCTATTTGTTCTTCCCAAAAAAAAATATATATATTTTTTGCTCATCTTTCATGAGCAAAATTATTTTGTTGTGGTGAAACAGAATGCGGGTGTTTTGTGTGTACAACGCACAAGAAAAATATTCGTTAAATTCAATTTGTTTACTGTTCAATAAGCTCCTTCTCCCACCCGCAAGAATCTCTCCGGCAAATTTTTTCCCCACATTTTCCCTACCTTTCCCCCCGTCCGCTTGTTGCCCTTTTTGCCGTCTCTTTGGTACACACAAGAAGTCAACATGGGGAAGATGTCTTCGGGAATTTTGCCATCATCAAAGAAACTCCTTTTCGTCTTCGCCTCTTTTTCCGGTGAGCTTATACCCAAAAATCAGATTACATGGAAATAAAAGCTCAAAGTTCCTCGTTTTGGCAGTTTTTTTCTACCCTCTACTTGTCTTTTTCGCCACCCTCATGCTCTCTTCCCGGATGGAATTAGGGATAAATGTTGTTTTTTTGTCCAACCCTCTTACGACATTTGACTCAAGGAATGCACTACAAAGGAGGATATTTTCATAATAAATATTCAATAATAGGAAAGAAAAAGAGTCCTAACGGGCGGGCGTGAGGAAGATTTTTTTCTTATAGGAAACGTAAAGAGGCTGGAGAGCGGGAGATTGGAATACTTTTGATTCGCTCCGCTTCGATGGCACATTTCATTCTTATATTCAGAATATATATATAAAGGAAAAAAAATAGATCAAAATAATATTTGCCAGCGTTTGCCCCAACCACCCACTTCACTTCTTATCCACCCAATTCCCACCCCCGCAGAGAAGTCTCTAAATATTTCCTTTCGCAAGCAAGGAAATATACGAAGTGAGATGTGCTAAGGTGCTCTTGCTATATAAACTAAAGATTCTTACGTGGGATTATTGAATTGAGAAACTATCATCAAATATTTATCTATTTTCTATATTCATTGCGTCAATTGCATCATTTTTCAATTTAAAAAATCCCTAAAATTTTCATGACCGAAAGTTAATAAACAATTTTTTAAATCTTATATTAATTTATTTGAAATTCAAAGGAATCCAAAATATTCTTCTTCTAGTTCCTGATTGATCCGAATATTGAACACTATTTCGCTGTGATTTTATAATACCTTACACTCTCGTTTGAGTTGCCTTTTTCTAGGAATTCTATTTACAAAAAAAATATCTCATAAGAAGACTTCTCATATTTCGCCTTTGTGGAAAGGCGCGTGAAAAATGTGAGAAAAGTCTGCATCTCACCTTACAATATGAAATGGAAGACGGATATAATAAAAAATAATTAAAGAAAGAGTGTGAAAACAAATAAATCTCAACATATATATAGTTTTTGGCACAAAATGCACATGATAATAAAGAGCAGCAGATGGAAGTAAGAGGATTTTTATTTACCCCAAGCATGGTGTGCTTTCTAGGGTTTCAGCGGGAGAGCTTTCATCAACTTTTTCCAAGCCATCTTCCCAAACATAGAATTTTCTTTCACCATCCCTCCAGGCAGCAAGATGGAAAATACACTTTTCCAGAAATATTTAATCTAAATGGAATTCCGCCAACACCCAAACATTGGCCTGATGAAATCGGAAAAAGCTCTTATTGAAAATCATCAATGGAAATTCATCATAATTATTGAGCTCAAAATTTTCCCATCTCAATAGAACGACTTTGGGTGCGCGCGTGTTGAGAATTTTCAACTGGGTGGGATGCTGTTTAAATATTTATTCAGAGATGGGAAAATGAGTGGAATGATTTGGTATTTGTTCAATAGACACTCTCTAATATGCCCTTTAAGCCACATCACATTGATTAATAGAAAGTAAAAGTTCAACAAAGTTGAAAAGAATTTTCCATTCAATTTCATCTTTCCATTTCCCGTCTTCTGTTTAATAAGAATAATTAAAGCATTTTTCTTTCTTCAATATTCAAATTGACGTACATTAAGAATTCTCTCTGTTCTTGGCTTAGTTCACTTTTAACTTTAATTTGTGGAAATAAAATCAGAACGAAAAAGTCAACTGAATATGAAGCTTTTTGATCATCGTTAGTGATTAATGTTAGATATGTAGAGACAAATTTAAGCCGTAAAACAATTGGATTAAAAGAATGATTTGTGGGGAAATTTTCTAATAAAACAAAACTATATAGTTTCAATTAAAAAGAAATTAAATATTTCTTAAGTTTTAAGTTCTTCTTATATTACTTATATGTATATACTCTTTATGGTTATACGAGGTAATTTCTCAAGAATTCTATAGTATTCTAAGAAAATAAACACACATGCCATTGCTGGGAGGAAAAAGTAGTTCATTTGGTGTCACGTGTACAAGTGCAATTGAACTTTGATGTGAAATATTCAATAACACACTTCTCACTCAAATGCCTCACACAACTTTTCACCCTTTAGCAATATTCTTGACAGAATGTTTCACCTAAATATTTTACCCCAGAACTCTGTTGAGTGCACAATTACATCGTATGTTGTTGGGCAAGTGGAAAGACCTTTATAATGGGAATTGCTTATCAACTACATACATATTACAGCAAATTTGACTCTTATGCGTGTAATAAAACAATTTTCCTATCATTAAATTCTGGGAATTTTATTTGAAGCAAATGTTTGAAAAAATGTGGTTTTTGTTTATTAAAAATGATATAAGATGAGAGCTTAGCTCTTTCAAACACTGTAGGTACTGTCTCAATGATTTTTCTGAGGATAGCTCCTTCAAAATTTGTATTTGTGTATTTTTTTGTAAATTTAAAAAAAAATGAATTTTAAATCCCAAGGTATTTCAAAATATTAAATTATTTAATTTTAATTTATTAACTTTAGTTAATTTAATGTAGGTAAAGGTAAAATGCTGGAAAACTATCCTCATTTATTCTCTCTGTACCTACATCAATAATTTTTAAATCAATAACAGAATATAAAGATAGTGTTTTACGCCCATATTAGTCTATTGAATGTGAATTCTCGGAAAACTCCTCCTACACACCAGAAAAGAGTAATTAAAGAGCACACGTGATGATGAAGAAACACCCAAGGATTGATTTATTTTCAGCTCTTTTCAATATAGAATTGCAATTTTCCAATGTTTGGCAATGTTGCAAAATTATGAAAGGTGTATATAGTGAATAGTTTCTCAAGTAACAAGGAAATGGTGGTGCGAAATTGAGCGTCTGTTCATGTCATTTTGTCAGTTTCCGTTGTTCAAATGGAAGACACAATTGAATTTAGAGCGAAGAAAAAAATTGATTTTACCTGTCTATCAAGAGACAGAGTAGAGTGACTGAGGGAAGATTTCTCCAATATTTTTTTTGGTACCTCTCCCATCCCCAATAAACCCACGTACACGTGCAAAAGCGAAAAAGATGGGTGAAAATTCACTTTCACATTCTTAAGATGACTAACGTGTCCAGTGATAAATCATGCGAGATTTGCATATTCTTGGGTACATAAAGTTTTCCACCTCATCTCACACCCCGGACCAACATTGGAAGGTGCTATCGTGGGACGAAAAACTTCATCCCTCAGCAATGTGGACATCAAGACGGATGTTTGCCGTAATTTTCTCACTTCCTCGAGGGTGGAAAAATGACGAAATTCCGCATAAATCATTGAGTGTCATTCCATCTAAGCGTGTGACATACACAGAGAACGAGAGGAGCTCTTGATACCTTCGTGCGCACCTCAGGTCGTCCCCTGGTCTACTGAAGGTGAGGAAAAAAGGAGCACATAATTTTCCGCTCAAGGAGAACCGGGGGAAAATTCTTGATGGAGAAAATTCCCCTCGGAATTATTCTCCTCCTCAGTCAACCGCCCTTTTTGCTTATGGTCTAAAATGTCTCAAATATATGTAAGCACAAACACAGCATAAGACATTTTCCCCATATTTTTCACCTCAATCGCTTCATTTTCCTCGCTCGTGCGGAGAAAAAAAAATGATGGAAAAAACCTAAAAGAAAATTGATTGAAAAGCAAGCTCACTGAAAACCGTGCCAATGAAAAAATTAATTAATTTTTCGTTATTGCGCGAATAATTTATTTTGTTTTCGTTTATTTCTGTTGTCCTTTCTCCTCGAGGGTGTGAAGAGTGCGGAAAAAAATGGTATTTAAGGTTCAAAAGAAAACACAAAAATGTAACATGTTTCAGAAATATCACTCCAAATTTATTGATTTAATTTGGTAAAATGAAAAATGCGCGTTCTCTCACTGATGGGTGAACGCATTTTCTAATTTTCCGCCGGAAAAACTCACACACAATTTATCCAATATAATGGATTCCGGAACAGTGTGTTGCGTTATGAAAAATACGCACAAAATGTGTGACAAATGCGATGAGAAATTTTATTTTAAATACTTCATAAATTTTAATATTAATCTATAATTTGCAGAATTGCGACAATTTATTGCATTTTACTTCAAAATATTATACAAAATATTACCTTCATATATGGCAGAGATGGAAAATTGGGTGTGGGTGTGAAGTGAGCAGACACAGGGGTCATAAATTCATTTGTTATTCATACATTTATCGCCATCCGAGTGAAAATTACCATGAGGACAAATTGGACTTTAGCTTCGCATTCCTCTTTTCCCCCCAGCCCCACCATTTTATTACCCTTCATACAGTTACAACTTTTATTCCAGCCAAGTCACCTATTAATTTGTTCCCTTTTCACAATCAATTTTTCGGAAATTTCTCATGATTTCGCCTCCGGGAGTGGGCAAGAAAAAATCTCTCTAGCTGCAAAATTGATCTCTATGCTCTTCACGTTTAAATTTCCTTATCCATTTTATGAGCGGAAAATTCTCTTACACTCCATCGATTTGTTTTTCCTGGGCTGAAGCCAGCCACATTTTTCCTCATAACGATTCCACCCACCCCTCTGCTCAAATATATAGTGGTTAGGAAATTGAATTATTTTCCATATAGAAAATTTATTGAAGTCCACATTTATGTGAAATTTATTAATTTATCTCTTTGGGGATAAGAATTAAAAACTTTCTCACAACTCTCTCACCCACATGCGGTCTCATTGGTCGACATCATAATGTCAGGAAAAAGACCCCAATACCTTTATCAATTCATTTATTTGGCCAATTTGTTCAAATAAATTTCCTCTCACATAGTTTGTATTTATTGTTTTCCAATTAATTTTCAGTTTCATTGTCAAATTAGCTGAAATCGAATTGGAACTGATTAAATTACCTACTAAAATGAAAGAGGATCAAATTAAATTATTATCGTTTAGGATTTATTCTGAATTGCATTATTGCATTTTTAGATGTATGTATAACTAACTATAGAGTAACTTCAATAGGCCATTACGAATGTAAAGACTGGCTTTTATATGAGAGTTTAAGAAAAACTTCGTTTGATTACAAAATTAAACCGAACTTGACAACATTCTGAGTTCATCAGAAAAGAATCACTCCATTATTTTTGTGGTTTTTGTGCTTGAATTTCGCAATTTAAAACTATATCAGGAAGAACTCACGTGTAGATGAAGAGAAGATGTTATAATCTAATTTTCATCTGATCAAAAAGTTTGATAATGCCTATAGCATTCTGTGAATTTATTCTACCCTCATCATTTTTAGTTTTGTTCTTCAACATGCAAAATCTATGCCATGACGTTCTATCTGGTATAAAATCAAGAAAAACTATTTCACAAATTTCAGTTTATTGGAAAGAGTGACATTTATAGAACAATCATAAGCATTCTCGAACAAAAATTATTATTCTTTTTTATTTAAAAGTTTGAGACATCCGAAAGTCAAATGAAAATGAAAATTATCTACTCTCCCATAAATTGCTATTGATAGAGTTTATAACAACTTTCAAATGCAGAGATGCAAAACAAATTTTAAAATATAAATCACAAATGCACTTTGGCATCTAAAAAGTTTTTCAAACAGAAACCAATTAGTAGTATCATCTACCTACGCGTATTCTAACAATATTATTTTCCAGTGGAACATAGAATAGTATCTTGCAAATTAAACTCTATATCCAATATCCATTCAATATAGTGAATATTTAGATGTCATGCTTCTGTATCGTCAATAGATACTCAATTACATTACCAGCCATTCCTCTTGGGAAAATGTGAAAAAGAAGAACAAATGTTATCATATGTAATGAAAAGAGGTAAATGCAAGATTGTATTTTGCAGGAGATGCACGGTTTACCAGAGGTAGAAATGGAAGGAGATGGTTGGATAAGGTGAAATTGTGCATTCATAGAATGACGACTTCCATAATCTCGTACTTTTCCTAATTTCCCGTGGGAGCAACAAGAAGAGTGCCTTCCAATGGTGGCTTTTCTTTTCTCCTCAACCTATTGATTTTCCATACATGTCTCCCACATAATTTCTTTCCCATAATCTGAGGTGACTCAGAGTTAGGCGAGTCATAAGAAAATTATTTTTATCTCAAAGGACATTCGTTGGACAAAAAAAATACGCTTCTCGACCCCTCTAAGAGATTAATTAATGTAGTTTATGGGAGACTCTCGAGAGGAAGAGGCCAGAGAGATAGTGGATGAGATGGAAAAAAGAAAAAAAAGTGCAATAAGTTAAGAACGTGAATGAAAATAGCATTTTTATCTCCTCTACAGTCGGTTGCTGTGGAAATATTTGAATTTTCTCTTTACTGAAAATTCTCCCTTTGATAGCACTGCAGTAGATAAGTTGGGGATAATCTTGTAGCTGATTTCTTACATTAAAAACATCCTTTTATGTTTCGCACAAACGTCTCACCAAGAGGAGAATCTCAAACTCAATGATCCTTTTACGAGTCATCGTGGTGTGTCCTAATCTCTTGTGGTGTATTCTTCCCTTTCTGCCTTTTTCCCTTTTCTCTGTACAATTATGTTGCTATGTACCTATACCTTTTTGAAATCCTCATCATCCCGGGACAAATTAGAAAATGTTTGCAACGGAAGGGAAATTTGAGTCAATAATAGATGTAGGGCACATGAGTAAATTCGTGCAATTTAATCATGATGAACAAAATGCTGAATAATTTTATCTGTAGCAATTATCTCACTAATTGCGTAAATTACCCACTTCTGAATTAATGCGTTTCATGTGCATATTGCATTATATTCAGGTGCATCAGGCGAATCACAGGGCAGCCATATGAGAAGGTGAGACAAGGGATAACTGCTGAATTAATCGATGCAAATATCGATTTACCCCTATAGTTATAGTTTGTCATATTATAATAATAGTTTTCCGTAATTGTGTCATCGTAAATTCATTACGCAATCCAATGACTGGCCCCACATACCATTCCCTAACACGACTCCTCAGCAGTGCGCCCTCCCACCCCCATCCTACGACTAAGCAAAGGGAATGGGTGGTGAATCTCCTTGGACAACTCCCTCCCAATTTGTATTCACCCTCTTGATGTTCCATCTGCAGTCACATTTGTCACCAGATTGACTCTGCGGCGTTCGCGCTCAATTGCGCAATGGTAGTCACCCTGCAAAAGTTACGCGACGCAGAAAGACGCTCAACCAAATTTGTGGCGAGATGGATGGATGTGTGGGAGGAAATCAAATAATTTAGATAAATGCTTTATATTCCGACATACATGAAAATTCAATGATTGATAAACATGCAAATATTTTCAATTGGATGAGCATTCCGCAGCTTTTGCTCCAAATGTTTTTGATGTTGGCGGGATTTTTTCAATTTATTCAACACGGAATTTTAATGAATTTGGAGAGCATTTAATTAATTATAATATTGATTCACTACAAATATCTTATGTATTATAGTTATACGGATATAATTCTTGGAAAATTCAGTCATAGCAAAATTAATCTATAAATCAAGATTTAAATGAAATTGTATTTTTAGTAATAT